>CM067369.1:40197901-40220401 GCA_034401795.1 Chaetoderma sp. LZ-2023a | reverse complement strand
AAACATTTACCATATTACCGTATTTGGGGGAAATACCTTCCCAGAATGCATTGCGCATATCACTTCTGGCTGGTTATCGTAATAGCCGACGCTCAAACAGCATTACTTTACTATTGGAATCAAATACAACGGACTTTAAACAGTTTATTTGAAGAACTAATTTCATAATATTACTGAAGTCATACATCAATGGAAAGCTAAGCCAATTTTTTATACATTTCTGTATTCATTTTAAAATAACCCCTATTGTCCACTTGATTTAATGCAACTGGGTATAATGGTGTATTTTATATACGCCAATAACCCAATGAAAATTGTAGAAAGAAAAATAATAATGCATTAATGTTTAGGCGATTGAATGCGCTTTCCAATGATGTATGACTTAAATAATATATGATTTTAGTTTATGATAGGAACGGTTTAAATTGCGGTGTATTGTAATGCAATAGTAACTCAATGCGTGGCAGCTGCTTGTTGGCTCGGCGTTACCAGCCAGTAGTTGTGCTCTGAGCGTTGATTTAGGGGAATCCCGATGTAATGACGTCAGCGTGGGAAAGGTGTCACTTGTAATGGATATATAAAAACGCATAGGAAGTAGACCTAGCGAAGTTTTTTAGGCTCCCCGAAAAATCTTGTGGGAGCATATAGTCGCCGCTTTGTCTGTCCGTCCGTTCGTCTGTTCGCCCTCTACAAGTTTGTCCGGGCCATAGTTTCAAGACTTTTTCACATATATTAATTAAACTTGCTATGTGGATGCATCTCAGGAGGAAGGTGTGCACTGTATGAAAAGTAGGTCACTGTAGCCTACTTTTGACATATTTTTCATGGTTCAATGAACATTGTCGAAAATTTTTGTCCGGGCTGTAGTTTCAAGAGTTTTGGGTATACGGGAACTAAACTTGATATGTGGATGCATCGTAGGGAGGTGTGCAATGTATTAAAAGTAGGTCGGTGTGACCTACTTTTCACAGTCCATTGAACATTGTAGGACATATTTGTCAGGGCTGTAGTTTCAAGAATTTTTGGTATACTTAAACTAAACTCGGTGTATGGGTGCGGTATACGCTGAAGATTTGTTGCAGACGAAACTACTTTTCACGGTTCACTGAACATGCTTTTGACCTACTTTTCACGGTTCACTGAACATGCTTTTGACCTACTTTTCATTGTTCACTAAACATTACAGAGAATCTTGGTCAGGGCCATGGTTTCTACAGTGTCCCTGCGGAGTATGCCTTCGGGGAGTATACATCAGTTTGCTGATACGCCTTGTTTAATTGGTTGAAAATTAAATGACGTATCTATCTATCTGTCTGTCTATCTGGGGGCTACATTAAAGGCTAGTATAACGTGGGCCGAGTACAGCACACTTCATAAATAAGCTATCATATCTCCAGAACAGGAAATATGTTAGGTAGTACAATTTTGAACACGATGTAAACAATGTCATTGTTATCCATCAATCCATAAATGGTTTGGAAGGCATTGCTGCCTAATCATCAAATCCAATTATGTTCAAAATATTTAACAATACGTTTTATTTTGTTTTGAAAGCATGTAACATTATTTCTGAGCTGTATGCCTTACTGTATACCCGTAGTGACTGCGGCTTTGCCTGAACCGCGCTCATGGCGTGATGATTCATAAACATTTCTAGAAATGTTCAGAATGATGTTTTGTCAACCACCTTTCAAGTCTCTGTGTGCCTATGCCTATATATTCACGACCGCCCGGGTGTTACTATCGGCCTGGTATATCAGTTTCGCGTTGCCGATTGTCAGTCTACTAATGTTCGACTAATTGTCCATATTAATACTTTATGATAGGCGAAGTATTAAACGGAATGTTGAGGTTCCCCAAAAATGCACGTACATTTTAAAATGTTGGAAAAATGTAATCTGAGATTGTCACCATTGTTAAACATCAATCCATAGCCTACGGACAGTCCGTGTACTTGTTGTCGGGTCTATATTAAACATTTTTGCACTATTAATAGCGTAGTACAACATGACGTTTGACATTAATTTTCTTTTCATGTTCGCCTACGTAATGACCTGTACCCAGATCCCTGACCCGACAGCCGCCCATATTTACCCTACCTCAGTCACGCCCACACGACTACGCGCATCAGTCGTATTCACTTAACGGCGATAGACCCATACTAGGCGACACACGCCATTTTTCTTCCACCGGAAGTAAGCTGTTGTAGTTATTAGTCATGCGCGGTGGTTCACATCGCAGACCACTAATTTTTAGCGGTCCACGCGCTTTCAACTCGGAATTAATATAGCTTCATGGGTAAATAAATATGAAAATCTTTTTTTTACAGTTGTATTTCTGAAATAACTTGACTATTTCGAGCTATTTTAAACCGCATGTGTATCCTATATAAGCCGTTGGAGACCGTGTATTTACTTTAATCGTTGTTATTGAATCGTTATTACTTTAAGCGGTTGTGCCAATATGCGCGTTTATATATGTATTTTTGTGGGCGTGGTGTCCATAACTAGGGTGATGTTTGTGTAAGTACAGTAGTGTAATGTCTTAGTTCATTCTGTGACTCGTGTGTGGCTGGTGTCCGTATCTGGCAGGTGGATTGTGTTGGTAAGCATGACTATCATATTAACACGTGATATATCAGTGGCTCAATTTCAAGACAGTTATACAGGAAGGCTGTAGCATAATTTGAAACAAATTCTACTGGAATCTGTTGCTGTCATGGGCAGCAACAGCTCCCAGTCAAATTAGTTTCAAAATATTCAACATAGTATTGCTTACCTCATAAAGAATGTGGCGTTTCCAGTCTGTACGGGTTAAGGGGATACGACTATTTAATACACGCGGTGTTAACCATTTGGGACACATAAAAAAGGCATTTACAATGTAATAACTGAGGAACAACCTTGATAATGCAGCGTAATGGACCGATGATGGTCCTATACTAAAAGTATCGGCGCTGTATCGGCCCAGCATCGGCACAGTAAGCTGCGCTATCTGGGAAGTGTTGCATATTTTGAAGCTAATCTAACTGAGAGCTGTTGCTGCCTATAACAGTAACAGGTTCCAGTCAAATTCTTTTCAAAATATTCAACAGCTTATCTGTGTGCTAATTTCAGTAGTTGGTTGTCTTGAATTAGAATTAGGCTATTGCGGGAATCACCTAAATCATCATTCGGCGTCAGTCGACTGGCTGATAACTTTGCCAGGTGACTAGTGATTCATAATAACCAGTTCGTACGGTCGACTACTATCGCGGTATTATTGAAGTCACGTGTATACATGTACATAATCAAAATGTATCCTGATTCCCGCTTGACTTGGTGTAACCTGGTGAAATTTCTACTAAAATATAAATGTGTAGATAATTGACCTTTCCACTTTATTAACCCATCCTATGACGTCATAATCAACCACGTGGCGTGTAGAATGACATCATAATACATGACGTCATGAATGACGTCGATAAGTACGCCACGAATGCATATTTGAAGACGGACTATGCGTTGTTGTACGAATTGTATGTCTTTACTATTTAATAAATATTCTGTTGAATATTCTGAAACTAATTTGACTGGGCGCTTTTGCTGCCATAGGCAAGCAACAGCACCAAGTCAAATTAGTTACAAGATATCCAACAGCTTACATGTATAGTTTTCAGGAAATTGATAGTTTGGGCATTCGGAGATCGATCAATCCCAAGACGGCGAAGTGTGGGTGGAGCTTAGATAGAGATGGGCGGGGCATAGCTAAAACTGGAAAGGTCCATTTAACGGGGCGTTTTCTGATCCACGTCTTCACTGTGATCTTATCTGTTTTCTGAGAGTTAGTTCCGAGTCGAGAGTATCGTAACGATTCGGGCGGGTAACCCCGTACTGGACCAATACCGAGCCAATATGGCCCCAGTACCCCCGCGTTATCAACATCAACTCGCCTAGCGTTCTTCAAAGTGCTGTTGGTGAAGGAGGTGTCAACATAAATGACAGGATTGCTATTTTAATGTGTAATGAGATCATGCGATTTCAGGGTTCAAAATGTTAAAAATGCACGCTCACACATACACGCGCATGGACTCACGCACGCACGCGCACGCCCAACCACCCATTCCCCACGCACGCACGCACGCGCGCACGTAGCCTAAACGCCCGTACACAATTTACAGTATAACCCGGATACCTGACAATACAATGTTTGTGACAGCCGTTTAACTCAGTAACCCCTTCCCGCCTGCGGCCGTGTTTGCGTGTTGGTATTTAATCTTATAGCATCTAATTTGATTATCATAATGTATCACTGGAGTATCCCGAAGATATTGTTAACGTATCTAAGTTCGGAATGTCGTTACGTCACACCTGACCGAGCCAATGTGGCCGCAGTAACCCGCGTTATCAGGACCTATTCGCCTAGCGGTCTCCAAAGTGCTATTAAGTTGTGTGATGTGCTTATGGCAGCAACTGATTCCAGGCAAGCTTTTGTGACGGGTCTACGTCATTTTGATATGACGGAAGCTAACACGTGGCGCATCGTATTTGATTATGGTGTGAGATACTTAAGGAGCAGATCGGATCCATCCTGTGTGTTCAATGCAATAACTTTTATGCTATTTCTGGGAATGGATGACACGAAGTTAACTTACCCCTGATGCTATCAATGGTTGTATGCATGGGAGATAAAAAGAAACAATATAGGATGGTCGACCATTGCTGTATGATTAGTTATGCGATTTTGTAAGAGAAAAAATAAACCTACCATATCTCCAAGCCGAAGACGGATATTTGTCACAGCAGTCTTGGGATGATGTGACGCAGTATGACACAGGCGATCAAATCATGAAAGAAATTGACTACGTTCTGGTAAATATAAATAACTTAAGACAATGCTCCTAAATCTAAGACGACAGTCGAACACCAAAATAAAATTTAAGAATTAGTTGGTAAATCTTTTAACCCCTCTTGTGTCAACAGCGCATTAAAACGCTCAAAATACTATTTATTTCAATTAACCATTTAATTGTCAATACATTTCAAGGAAAATTATGTTTTTCAGCCAAAAAGAGTAGGTTATTTTTGTAAATTTATAACGAAAATTTACATAAAAATAGATTTCTGTTATCCTATAAATTGGCAATCATCAAATGTGTAATGGTTAAGAAAATTCAAATTTCTGCTTAGCCAGTGTCCAATTACAGACCAAGAAGAGTATTTTTGAAAATTTACCACTGGAATGACTGGCTCGGTAACCGAGCCAGTCATTCCAGTGGTAAATTTTCAAAAATATTCTTCTCTTAGCCTGCAAATGGACATTTCTCAAAATCACTGCAGAGGTCGTTTTTGCCAACCTGACCATTAAAGGGTTACGTTGACACAAGAGATGTTAAAAGGATAACCAGACGCCGCGAGAAGTGACTGCTGTTAACGAGAATTATGTCGAACGAGCAGCCACTATGTCATATACAATACGCGCACTATGATTCAGAGTAGGAAGTCGAGGTATTGACATTTCAAGCCTTACCTAGAAGAGAGACAAGAAACAGTATGACCAAATGGCGACCTTGAAAGTTCAACCCGGTGTCCATATTGGTGATACTGTTCATGGAGTTACAGATAAAGTTGACAAAGTCTCATTCGACATTACACTCCGCGCACATCGCTTCAATATATCATACATTGAAGCACTGTCTAAGGAATGTATTTCGACATACGATCCGGGAAACCTTCTCTAGCGGATAACATCACCATTTCCCGGTTTAGTGTCTACGTACACGATAATTCCTGGCCTCTGTATGCAACATCTCTTGAGATGAATGGCCTTTCCGCTAAGTGCCCTTTTTATTTGTAACGCATTTTTGCACTGTCAAGCGTAAAATTCCTTTATCTAATGGAGTATGGTGGTGTGCGGATAATTCCTTCGTGGACCTTTCCAGTTTATCCATCCATCATATGATGTCATAATCAACTACGTGACGTGTAGGATGACGTCACGTAGGATGACGTAATAATCAATGGCGTCATGAATGACGTAGATAAGTGCGTCACAATGCCCTGTAGGTGGGGCTTAGAATACACCTTCCGTATCCTCTGCGTGTCGTAAGAGGCTGCTAAAGGAGGTAAGGGTGAGGTAACCCTGACAGAAACCTCGAGTGCTGAAGACGGAGGTTCCAGGCCGCACGGCGCACTCTAATAAACCATGGATCCACGCACTTAACGCTTATGATCATGTCGATAGTCACTTACAGGACTGGCGGTATGATCAGCGAACGAAAAGAAGAAGAAGAAGAAGTGCGTCACGAACGCATAATAGGTGACAGACTAAACGTTGTAAGAATTGTATGTCTTTACCATTTAATAAACACGCTGTTGAATATTTTGAAACTAATTTGTATTTAATAAACATGCTGTTAAATATTTTGAAACTAATTAGACTGAGCGCTGTTTCCGACATAAGCAGGAACAGCGCCCAGTCAAATTAGTTTTAAAATATTCAACAGCTTACCTGTATAGTTTTCTGGAAATTGATAGTCAGGGAGTTCAGGGAACGATAGATCCCAACATGGGTGAAGTGTCGGTGGAGCTTAGCTAGAGATGGGCGGGGCATAGCTAAAACAGGAAATGGCCATTATATTACCGCAATGCCACGTCATTACCCATACAATACGGTGAAAAAAATTCAATGTAACCTGTCCATAGGGCCAACTCGCTTTGATGATGAAAAATGGTCAGTTGCTATGTTGTGTAAGAATGAACGCTAGTCGGTTTATTATAGTTAATGATTGATAAATGGTTTATTATAAGAGAGCTTGACACGTGTGCCTAAATGTGCCCATTATGTTTGACAGTATATGAATAGTAACATATTATTACGTGTTATTAAAACTGTTGCATAAAAACTACCGAATAGTACAATGTTGAATAGAATGCAAGATTGTGTTTATCTAAAGCTCGTAAGTTGGTTAACCTTTTAAGTTATATACGTATCAGTGTTTCAAGAAAATCTCTCAAATATCTGAAGGAGCATCAATCATTTTACAAAAAATACTTTGACAAAATAATTTACTAGGAATGTTATTGTGAATGATTCGGAACATACGATATCGAACAGGCCAGAGACAACCGGTTCTTTATGATGTATGGAACATTATAATGATTATTTTGAAATTAATTTCACTGGGAGCTATTACTGCCTATGAATAAAATTAGTTTGAAAATATTTAACAGCTTTCCTGAATATATAGGCCTATGTCTTGAAATTAAGTCAAGTCATTCCATGTGTTAAAGCGTTAGCCCGGGGAGGGTGCTTTCTTGTGACCTCGATGGTAAACCTATTTGCTGGGTCATAAATTACAGTAAAAGAATGTAACAAATCTAAAAAATGTTCAAAGTTTTAGTAACATCAAAGCTTTAACGTTTTTGGTGCAATTTGACCACAGTTGGTCATGGGTCAGGTGAAATATGTAAGCTTTATATTCTAACATTACGGTTCAATTATTACGTACTTATCAAAATCACAACACGGCTTTGTGGACAGTTTCAGGTATCGAATCGAAATTGAGTATGCACAAGGTGCTCGCTCAAAAATTAGGCATTTTTCAATATGTGATGTCAAGTTTAGACATTTTGCTGAAATGATAAAAAAAAGATATAATTTATTGCTATATTCCAGCCTTACGTAGGCCTCCAAACTGGCTACATAGTACAGAGTAACAATCATGAATATGGATAGGTGTGCAATGGCAAACAAATTATGCAAATCAAATAATACACAGCAAAGAGTTAATGGCTGGCTCCAAGACTACATGGAGCGGCTAGTAATAGCCTACACTCTTCTTATTTCCAACCATTTTGCGCTAACCCTTTGAGGTTTAAACCCTGACCTCATTCTAAGACATACATGTGCAAGTAAGCGTTTGAATATTCTAAAGTAGGCCTAATTCTACAGGAACCGTTGCTGCTTCAACATATTTCTTACATTAAATTTTCAAATAAATATTTTGTGTTTAAACTGCCACCCTTGAAATGTCAGGGTCTGAATTACAAGATGACTATAACTGTAAACTGCTGGCTATTTTGAAATTAATTTGAGTGGAGCCCGGTGCTGTCATACGCAACATCGAAACTATGGCAGCAACAGCTCCGTGTTAAATTAGTTTCAGTCTTCAAAATAATAATCCTTACATCAAAAGGAATATATAGTCTCTGGCCTGTGAGCGTCAAAGAGCTCAGCATCATTCCGTAGTCCGCCTCCACGACGTACCGCGTGCCACTTCTGAGAGACCGCTCCCGCCTTAATGGATAGAAGGCGTCCATCTGTAGCAAGTCAGAAATATTATGATCTGCTTCCGACTTTCCTTCGCTGCACACATTGTGTGTTGTACTCTATATTAGCATATTGCCCGAATCATGATCGTATTTCTGGGTGCTCAATGTGAATGGTATTATTCAGCCCACGAGTTGCTTCCTGTAGCATGCATTCGTATGTGAATTGTCACTATGTCGTGACGATTTTAAGTACAAGTTAAAACTATAAAAATACTCAATTTGTCGCAGTCTTTTTCAAAACACCATTTACGATGTTCTTGCTATGACGCTGTAATATGTATTTGAACGTGATTTTGTGCCGTCGTGATCTTTCAACGTATGGTTAACTATCGTCTCCTGATGTGTTCTTATTATCTCTTGTTTAATTTTTCATGACAAAGATAACTAATATCGGTGCTTAGATTCAGTTTGACAACACTTTCATTGCTACAGGTAAGTGAGATTGTGTTAGAGCCGCTGGAGAAGTGGTATGAAAACCTCAATTCCTAATAAAATTTTCCATTAACGTCTTCAAGCGCTTAGCAGTGAGTTTCAATCGTACGTGTTTATGTCGTCAATTCATTTATGCCATGTCAAGGGCAAGGCACACGTTCAAGCAGCATGGCTTGTGTTTTCTTAACGGAAATGTGGTTCTAAATGTGCGCTGACTAACAAGCATAACGCGTTCATCATCGGATGAAACAAAGTGATAATAATGTAGCAGAATCAATCATCACACCGTATCGTGAATCAATGGACCTTTCCAAGTTTACCCATCCGTCATATGACGTCCTAATCAACTATGTGACGACATTATAATCATAACGCGGTGGGTGATTCGATATAGTCCGTCTTTCACGCTTAATATCAGACACGTTGTATGAATTGTATATCTTTACCATTTAATAGACATTCTGTTGAATCAACAACAGCGCCCAGTCAAATTAGTCTCAGAATACTTAACAGCTGACATGTATAGATTTCTGGAAATTTATATTCTGGGCGTTCTGGTATCGATCGGTCGCAATGGAGCTTAGCTAGAGATGGGCGGGGAATGCCTAAAACTGGAAAGATGCATTAGAGCGAGAAGTACTGTCGCTATGATTCTTGGTGCTGGAAGCCTCAGGATCGAAACCCTTCTCTTTGTCTCAACTACTCTCACGATCATCACGTGGTTCCCGCTCAGATGGTAACCGTACCAACTTTAGCTAAATACCAGATTTGCGGTATGGACGGTTGTTCCAACTACATCGTGCTAACTTGCTTTAAATTCTGCTAAACCTCAACCCATACAATCTCATTTGTCAGTGCCGTTCGAGCTCTGAGTTTCGTTGTTGCGGTTTTTTCGTGATTTTTTCCTCCGTGTTTAAATATGTATGGTGGACGTTATCGAGTATCTGATGGCTTGGGCGAATATTTTATCTAGTTGCCCGAGCGGATAGTTGATCTGGTCACCTGGCCTGATAGTTGATCTAGTGACCTGGACGGCTAGTTGATCTAGTAGCCTGGGTGGATAGTTGATCTAGTGGCCTGGGCGGATATTTGATCTAGCGGCCTCGGAGGATAGTTGATCTAGTGGGCCTGGGGATAGTTGATCTAGTGGCCTGGGCGCATAGTTAATCTGGTAAACTGGCTGGATAATTGATCTTGTGGCCTGGGTGGATATTTGATCTAGTGGCCTGGGCGAATAGGTGATCTAGGACCTGGGCGGATAAGTTGCTCTAGTTGCCTGGGTGGATAGTTGAGCTGGTCACCTGGCCTGATATTTGATCTAGTGCCCTGGGAGGATATTCGATCTAGTGGCCGGGGAGAATATTTGATCTAGTGGCCTGGGTGAATACTTGATCAAGTGGCCTGGGTGGATAGTTCACCTGGTCACCTGGTCTGCTAGTTGATCTAGTGGCCTGGGTGAATACTTAATCTAGTGGCCTGGGTGGATAGTTGATCTGGTCACCTGGCCTGCTAGTTGATCTAGTGGCCTGGGCGGATAGTTCATCAAGTTGCCTGGGCGGATAGGTGATCTGGTCACCTGGCCTCCTAGTTGATCTAGTGGCCTGGGCGGACAGTTGATATCGTGGTCTGGGTGGATAGTTGGTCTAGTGGCATGGGCGGATAGTTGATCTGGTGGCCTGGGTGGATAGTTGATCTAGTGCCCTGGGCGGATAGTTGGTCTAGTGGCCTGGGTGGATAGTTGATCTAGTGGCCTGGGCGGATAGTGGGTCTAGTGGCCTGGGTGGATAGTTGATCTAGTGGCCTGGGTGGATAGTTGATCTAGTGGCCTGGGCGGATAGTTGGTATAGTGGCTTAGACAGATAGTTGATGGGCACACAGTTGATCTGATAAGCTAGCTGGATAGTTGGTCTAGTGGCCTGGGCGGATAGTTGATGGGTAGTTCATAGCGTGCTGTGCTGAAGTCATTGTTGCATAATGTCTTGAAATTGAGATATTGTTATAATTTGTTTATCGAACAATTCTTAGAAACCACGGGGGATAAGGAATCGAATTGTGTTTTAAAATACATGAGTATATAGAAATTATTTCTCCAATCTAATATGTAGATTATTTTGTGGCTTTTAGTCAATGTAGAGGTCTGATCTGTCACTTGTATGTATGACGTCACAATCAATTACGTCACATATATGCTGACGTCACAATCATAATGCATAATGAATGGCGTATCTAGCTCCGTCATGAATATCGAAAAGGTCGTCAAGTTTAGGAGTTGTATGCATTTGGATTTACCATTGAATAAATATATGTTGAATATTTTAAAAGTAGTTTGACTGCGCCCTGTTGCAGCAACAGCACACCGTCAAAATAGTTTCAAAATGTCCAAAAACTTACCTGTATAGTTACCTTGAAAATGGGATTCTGAGAGTTCAGGGTTCAAGGTCGATCACAACACGCGCAACCCTTGGTGAAGCTAGGCTAGAAATGGGCGGAGCCTAGCTAGAGCGGGATCACGCTCATTCATTGCGCGATCCACCAAATAAGTTCAGTAGCATTTTGAAACCTTCATAATATTGGCAGAGAAAGGACATGGCATTAAGATATTTACCTTTCTCCGTCAGTTAAGTAGTCATATAGATGTATGCCTATATTCAGTCGCATTTTTAGTAATTGTGGATTTGAATATAGCCACAATCCATCCCTGTACGTAATTAATGACACTTCAGTAATGACATATTATACCCGTATGTCTTTGGATTATGTGGTAGTCTAGATGCATGTTAGCATTAGAGAGCTGTGATGTGTGCTATTTTGAATGATTATTGATAATTAATTTGATTAAAATTATTATTTTATGCTTATTTTCCAGAATCAACAATGTAGCCTGAAGAAAACGGAAATGTTATGTTTATTCGTGTGAGTTCACGCTAGCCCACCATGATGAACGTGAAACTGTGCGGGTTATAGCTCAGTATCTGACGCTGGCTAATCGGGAAATGCTCAGTTATATCACAGCTGAAAGTGTCGTGTTATAATTAAGCACATTAACTTGTTGGAGTGTAAATCCGTGTGAATCTGATGGGATTTTCACAAACATTATCATAGATGCACCTCTTGTGGCATGGCCTCCTGCATCACGAATGCACGCGACACGCACATAAGTCCTCACAAGACATACCAGTCGGGACATGTCGAGAAGCTATTGTAAGGAATTCTTGTCAAATGTACCGTCAAAATTAGCGTTCTATTCGGACCAAATTACGTCAGACACGAAAAGGTGCACATGCAGACACGCACCTGAAGCCAGATCACAGCGTACCTCTCACGAGTACATGCCGCCTTATCTTGACAGGAATCCTCAGGTATGTAGATAGATTTCTCTAGGGAGAGGCACCAATCTTGATAACACATTTACTACGGTGATGAAGACGACGACGACGACGATGACGATGACGACTGTAGTTGTTCTGATGATGATGATGATGATGATGATGGTGACGGTGGTGATGGCGGTGGTGGCGGTGGTGGTGGGCTGGAGTGGTGGTGGTGGGGTGATGATGATGATGAAGATGATGATGACGATGATGATATGGGCGGCTGGGCCATTTAGACTTGAAGCTCGTTAATGCGGAAATGCGCAAAACATATATATTCACTCCCTAGCACATGTAGGGACTGAATGGGTGGGATGTGGTCATATGAGGACATAATCTTTCAATCACGACTCGGTTGAATTGTCCTTAGATTGTGTAAACATTGTTAAATATATCAAATTCTTCAAACGTGTTAAATGGCTCTGACGAATGTGCGTTTTGATTACAGTTGTTTGGGCCATAGACCATGAATAGAATTCTTGCACACAGGTGCGAAATTGTACAAAACATGTTATTGACAAATCATATCAGCCCTCAAATTCCGCTACAGATTATTGCAGTGTGGCCAGTTAGAGTACTCAGTATTAAGCTTAATGCTAGCTCGACCGAGTTATGGTGTTAATAAATGTGCTCAAAATACGTTAATGAAGCATTACATTCTGCTGGATGCGACAGTAATGGAGGAATCCAGTTTATCGATCAATTATATTAAGTCATAATGAACTACGTCACAATATGACGTCATAATGTACTACGTCACATATAGGCTGGCGTCATAATCAATTACGTCATGAATGACACGATTTATTTCGTCATTAACGCTTAATAGTCCGTCAAGATGTACACATTGTATGTCTTTACTACTTAATAGACATTTTGTGAATATTTTGAAACTAATTTGACTGGGCAACAGCACCCAGTTAATTTAGTTTCAAAATATTCAACAGCTTACCTGTCGTTTTCTGGAAATTGAGAGTCAGAGAGTGCAGGGATCAATCGACCCCAACATGAGCAGAGCGTGTATGGAGTTTAGCTAGAGATGGGCGAAGCATTGCTAAAACTGGATTCATCCATTAAAAAGATATATTTCAGCTATGCTCCTCCTCCTTCTAGCTAAACACAGCCCACTTTGTATGCGTGTCTAAAATCGATTTTAGCACTTTGAACCCTGTGTTCCCAGAATCTCGACTTCAAGTTTACTATTCAAGTAAGCGGCTGAATTTTGAGAAACTAATGCGACGGGGAGCTGTTTGGAAACCACCAGGCAAATAAATGGGTGTATTATTTAGACACTTTGACAGAAACTTGTCTGACTGAAATAGCAAAGTCTATCAAACAAATTGTTAATAGAATAATACCATAAGCCTATTTCTACACCTCTTTTCCAAGTCTTTCTGTAGCTATAACTCAATGCAACTAAACTAGAGCGAACCATAAATTAAATTCTAGCAACGATTCAAACGAGTGAATACTTCGAACGCATTTTGATTGAAAGTTATAGCAGCCTAATGCCCATGAAGACCTCAGGAGCTATGTATTTGGATTAGCTGTGGGGATGGCAAGAGCAGAACATGCTTATTATGTTTGTAAGCCGCGTGTGAGAATGTTGTAAATGTTCTCTGTTCAGATTGGTGGCATTACCTATAATCGTCGAAGAATAATTTGTTTTGAGTTTGTTCACTGTGCAGATATTGTAAATCATTGCGAAGATATCTCACACGTGTTTTATTCTGTGTTTATGAAGAAGAGACGTGTAATTATAAGAAGAATGCATTCTATCCGATTGTGGAGTGACTGATTCGAGGGCATGGTGAAAGTCATAGGATTATAGCTGATCTTGGCTGTATCCTGTCATTTACGAATGCTCACTAAGTACTCTCGATGCTTCCCATGTGGACGGTCTACGTCTCGCGCACATGTTCTCCTTGATAGCTTTGTCAAACACAGATCAAAGCACCTGGTAGATAGATTCTCCGGTTGTTTCTCTAATGACGCAACCAGATTCCAACACTGTATTATTCTAGCATATGTAATGCCACGCTCTTCAAAGGAAACACAGATTACCCTCACACGTCATACCCATTCCTACCAATTTCTATATATTAAATTTGCATATGTGATGGGAACCTTAAAGGGACATATGATATCTCATCTCAAATATTGCATTGTAGTGATAGCGTATAACGCATAGATTCTACAGTACGGCCCACAAATAAGTTAAAATGCCTTCAAAACAAAAATAGTAATATGTTAGTTAGAAAGAAATGTTCTGTTGAATATTTGAACATAATTGGATAGCAGATAGGCAGCAATATCGTCCAATCAAATTATGTTCAAAATATTCAACAGTACGTTCTATTTTATTTTAGAACTATGTTGTAATTTCAGAGCTGTACTGTATATCGTCCAATGGACCTTTCCAGTTTTAGGTAAGCCCCGCCCATCTCTAGCTAAGATCCACCCACGCTTCGCCAGTGTTGGGATCGATCAATCCCTGAACTTCCCGAAAACTATACAGGCAGATAAGCTGTTGAATATTCTGAAACTAAATTTACTAGTTGCTGTTGCTGCCTATGGTTATTAAATGGTAAAGACACGTAATTTGTACAACAACGCTTAGTCCGTCTTCAATTAAGCGTTCGTGACGTACTTATCTACGTCATTCACGACATCATTGATTATGACGTCGTCCTACACGTCACGTTGTTGATTATTATATCATATGACGGCAGATGATGAACAGATCAACTGAAAGGTCTATTCAAGGCGCATTCCTATATTTATCTCATAATTATTTTAAGTATTGCGTCGCATTCATGTTGCCCCTCGGGCGCCCAATGGAGGATTCCAGTGCACTCATATGACGTCATAATCAACTACGGGATGTGTAGGATGACGTCATAATCAATTATGTCATGAATGGCGTAGCTAAGTTCGTCACGAACGCTTAATTAATGACGGACTAAGCGTTGGTGTACGAATTGTATGTCTTTACTATTTAATAAGCACGCTGCTGTACCATTGGCAGAAACAGCACCCAGTCAAATTAGTTTCAAAATTTTCAACAGCTTACCTGTATAGCTTTCTGGAAATTTATAGTCATGACATTCAGGAATCACGCTGGCGAAATGTGGGGGGAGCTTAGCTAAAGATGGGCGTGACATAGCTAAAACTGGATTCCTCCATTTGTCTCCTTAAGTAATAGTGTGTGTGACGTCACGTATGTAATGGCGCAACAAATTATTTAAGATATAATATCTATAGATCGGCTTAAATATTTTGAAGCTAATTTGACTGGAGAATGTTGCGTCCTAGGACACAATATTCAACAGCTACACCACACTACCAAACCAGATTTTACCTATCTTTCACGCAAGTATCTGACGTCATAATCAATTACGTCACCATTTAGCTAACGTCACAATCATAATGACGTACAGCTTCGTCATGAGAATTAAAAAGTAGGTCACTAGCGTAAGAATGTATGTCTTTGATAAGTGTACAATTGACTATTTTGAAACTAATATGCCTGGGGGTTGTGGCTGCCACAGGAAGCACCCTATCCCATACCAGTCAAATTAGTTTCAAAATATTCAACCACTCACCATAAAATTTAGATTCTGGGAATTCAGGTTTCAGTTTCAAATCGACTCCAGCATGCGTAAAATGCGGGCGGAGCTTAGCTAGATATTGGGGTGGGTGGTGATGGCTAGAGCTAGAAATGAGTGGGACAAAGCTAGAAATGGGCCCCTCTATTGGTTGGCGAGTAACTCATGACAGCTTTTATAGAATACAGAAATGTATTGATAATTAACTATTAAAGCCCAATTTTTTTACATGTGAATGATTAACTGCTAGGCTGGTGCAGCAAAAAGCTACATTTTAGAAGCTATGTCGAAGGAGGAAAGATCTATTCGAGTAGTTCAAGGTTACGGGTAGCCCTCAAATCTGATTGGTAAAACAATCCGCTAACCTCATGATCGGGCAATGCGATGATGTGTCTTTTATAAGGTCCTCGCCTAAAGGTGACATCAGAAAAAATTTTAGGCATATAAATCTACATAACAGGGTGGCAGCAAAATAAATATGAAGGAGCATAATAATCAGACTGGTTTCTGGTTGTCAACCACTCGGTTTTTCAACCTACCCGAACGTGTGGCTACTTTAACGGTACGATTACTATGATCTTCCGGCTTCCTACAGTACATCTCAGAAATAAATTACCATGTTTTCAAAACAAAGTAAAATGTACTGTTGAATATTTTCAACATAATTGGATCGGAAGAGATTGCTGCGTGAAGCGGCAAAGTCTTCCAATCGTATTATGCTCAAAATATTTAACAAAACATTTCTTACATCGTGTTCAAAACTGTACCAAGTAGCATGTTTCTGTTTTGGTTTTGGAAACATACCTGTACCTATAGCTGTACCTATAGACCTACTTAGAGGAAGCCACATTATCTCATATTAGATATTCAGCTGATAGAATATACCTGGCATGAAGCATGCATGGATGATGGTATGTTTACATTTCTATTACGTCTTATCATATATCCTATATGTTTTATTTATTTTATTTTCCAGGTAGGTTCACACAGACTGCTGACTTGGTGTCCATCTTTCTCTGCGTTACCCATCCAGTGTCTAGTCTTCATCATTCTGTGTTTAGTCATGTCCCTGTCTTCGGCCAACCCGACACGGCCTCGGATTATGGATGAGGCAGGTCGATCAGTAGTTATCTTTCGCAATGTACCGTGCCAACAACTTTCTGATAGTCAGTTAGCGTTACAGATGGGTACTGCGTATGATGCTAACAGTATGTCCGTCAACGATGAGCCAGATATAGATAGAATAGAAGTGTACCGTGACGATACTGAGGAGAAGCATAATAATAATAATAATAATAATAATAATAATAATAATAAGAATAATAAGAATAATAAGAATAAGAATAATAATGATAATAATAATAAGAAGAATAATTCCGATGTTTCTAACATGGATAATACCGGCGGAAGTGATCTCATACAGCAGTTAAAAGCTGCTAGCAGAACAAAGAGTGATGGAACAAATACTAGTGTCTTCGACTCAACACTAACCTCACATGTTCAAACTGAAGATAATTATTTAAGTATCTTACACAGGCATTTAAATCGCAGGGAAATATTTACTGGCAAGCGCTCGAAACGTACCGCTGATACGTTGAACAGAGTCATGTCAGAAGCATTAAAAAGACATCGTGATCATGGTTTAGATAAGAGTAGAAGAACTAAAGGTGCTAATAGGGACAAACGGCGCTCTATGCGATCACTAAGCAAACGAATTAAGGCTTTATTGCGAAAACTAGAACGCAAACATCGCAAAGACCAACGCAGAAACAGAAATAAAGATAAATCTAAGACAAATTCTCAGACTCAAGAACTATCACCCTTGCCATGGGAATGTGCCATGGAATCAGAATGGGTGCCAATGAAGGAGGAGTATTTTCCACCTTTAATCAGGACTGGAAAATGTGTAACCAAAACATGTGTATATAATTTATATGAGTGTGTACCCAAGAAATATGCTATCCGGTTGTTAAGGAGAGACCCAAATCGATGTAACCCAATACCAACGTATGGTGTCAATACTACGTATGAGGAGGTGTGGTTTTTCGATCGCTACTATGCTACTGTAGGGTGTGACTGCACGAGGGCACCGCCTCGTTCAAGACCGCGTTCTCGAAAAAGGCCATGAGATTTAAGCTTTACTAATAGTAGAAATAATACTGTCATTTAGTGGTAGAGAATAGCATCTTTCAACTAAATATTAAACACAAAACCTGGTCTATTTAGCGAAAGACAGGGAAAACCTGATATGTGTTCACAGTACTATTGATATCATATTCTTATGATTCAATAGCTCTGCGTTCATAATGGGCCATGTGCTTCTTGAAGCAAATACGTTTTGATACAGTATGACTGATCACATACGTGACTGGTTTAACATCGTTGTGTTTACTATGTAATGTGACTGGCTACATATGTTGTTGGCCACATGGCTATGTATTCAGGATGAAATACGACTGACCACATAGTCCACTGATTCATCATCACTGTTGAGATGATACAATAGAACTGACCACATAGGCTGGTGGACAAACAGTCATGCGTTCTTGACACAATATGACTGATAGCGTAGACTGCAGGATATTAACTCTTTAACACTCATATTACCCAAAAACGGCTTCTGCAGTGCTTTTGAGAAATGTCTATTTGCAGACCAAGAAAAGACTATTTTTGAAAATTTGCCACTGGAATGACTGGCTCGATAACCGAGCCAATCATTTCAGTGGTAAATTTTCAAAAATAGTATTCTCTTGTTCTGCAAATGGACATTTTCTATTAGAAAATTGAAATTTTTAAAACAAATTTGAGGGTCAAAGGGTTAAAGTTGGTGTATGTGATTAAATACGACTGTCCGCATGTGCTACTGAGCAAGTAGTTATGTGTTCACGATTCTCTATGACTGACCACAAGGTTTGCTGGACAAGGAACATTCGTTCCTGCTACAATACAAATACGACTGAGCACATAAGGCAGTGGTCCAGGATCTGTGTGCTCGTGTTTTAATGTGACTACTGACATAGATTGCTGGATCACGACCTATGTGTTCACGATGAAAAATGACTAACTACATCGGCTACTGTTCTCTGAGATATAAATGGTCATGCTGTTATTGAGGGGTCCGTTTTAGCTAAGCTCCGCCCACTTTGCATGTGTGTTGGATTCAATTTATATACTTTGAACATTGATTTACCAAAATCCCCAATTTCAAGACAATCATACAGAAAAAATGTTGAATATTTTGAAATTAATTTGATTGTGTGGTGTTGCTGTCTATGGGAGCAACAGCGCCCCATTAAATCAGTCTCAAAATATTCAACAGAAGGGTTTTTTTAAATTGTAAATTTATCAAATACAAACAATTCCTACACTTGACAAATTCGAATTTCATGGAGGTGTTATAATACGTCATTATGATTGTGACGTCAACTAATTAGAGCCATAATTGATTATGACGTCAGCTACTTCAGGAACAGATCGGATCCCTCTATACTATCATTGACCATATATACATATACAGGGCAAGGAGCTGTGACATTAACCCTTAAACCCAAAAAAACAAATACCAAAACATCACTAATAATGTAATGAATCTTATGCTCAGGAACTGTGTTCATTTTACACTGTGACTGACAACATTGGTGGCTCAGATAATAATAGTATGCCTAGGTGTTTGAAACTTGAAACAGCAATGTCCACTTCACACGCACACACCATGTACTGGTCTAGGACACGCACGCGGGGCCGAACGTAAAGCAATACAACAAGTGCATGTGCACAGGGCCCCCATCCAAATTTCTATGGCCCCCAAAAAGTGGCAGACACATTTTTGTCTTATTTTTTTTAACCTGAATAACTTCAAGTTACACTCATAGATACCACACAGTTAAGACTGATGTGGCGAAATCTCATAGCCCTCCACTATCAGGGGGCTCCAGCGGCATTACGTTCGGCCCTGTGGACACACACAAACATACACGCACGCACGCGCACGCACGTACACACGGAATACACGCATGCGCGCACACACGTGCATGAATACACGCACGCACGCACGCACGCACGCACGCACGCACGCACGCACGCACGCACGCACGCACGCACGCACGCACGCACGCACGCACATATATACAATAAGTTGTTTTCCACGAACCCATTCCCTTATCGACAATGTCACCTAGAAGAAAGATGGCAGATAATTTATTTTTTTCATTTTCTTGTTCGTCAACTGTTGTCATAAATGATTTCTTGTGAAAATTGAAGATGCTTCATTAGACTTGGTTTACACTGCTACTACTGTTGTTGTTTTTGTTGTTTTTGTTGTTGTTGTTGTTGTTGTTGTTGTTGTAGGAAAGGAATAGTAGTATGTGGCAGTATAGTTGTTACTGTATAGTAAGCCATTGATCAAGTATCAACCGGAATCTATATGGTCCGAAATACTCAAAAGCAACTTTATTGTAATCAAAATACAACACATTTTTCTGAAAGGTGTGATGTTCAGCTATTTGAAACAGCCATTCTTATGATCCAATATGTCCATACCTACCTCTACCAGTGTATTGAAATAGAGACAATAGACCGTTCCAGTTTTAGCTATGCCCTGCCCATCTCTAGCTAAACTCCACCCACACCTCGCTCGTGTTGGGATCGATCGATCTTTGAACACCCTGACTATCAATTTCCAAAAAACTACACAGGTAAGCTGTTGAATATTTTAAAACTAATTTGACTGGGTGCTGTGCAACAGCGCCCAGTCAAACTAGTTCCAAAATATTCAACAGCACGTTTATTAAATAGCAAAGAATTACAAAGACATAGAATTCATACAACGTGTCGGACCATTTGAGATTTGATGACGGTCTATATGGAACCCTTTGTGACGTAATGATTGTGACGTCATCATACACGCGCTGAGTTGATTATGACGTCATACGAGGTCAGATGATGGATGGATACTCTGGAAAGGTGAATTACTCACTAATTTTGCTAATGCTTCTTATGTCATCCACAACCAGCTCTTAGAATTGTAGTTAGTTACACATTAAAACACACGTTTAAGAAGTAAAATCATAGAGAATGGTATCATATTAGCCATGCTATCTGGAAAACAATTAAGTCATGAGATTATCACAACCTAATAAGTATCATCATTTCTAACTGTGACATGTGTTGGTGCTGATCGTATAGCAAAGTAAATGTGAAAAGGGGAATATATTCAAAACCACCTTCTTTAAAAAAAAAACCCGTAAATATGTCATTATTTTATATTGTAGACATACACGATACCTGTAGCTAAACATGATTTCTCTATCCAAAACGTCATTTGTTACAAGATTTTAATAACCATCTCCACCACTAAATGAGATGTACAAACTGACCTACAGTGATTTATTTTGCAAGAGTTACTACTATAGAAACTTATAATGTTTGTTGTAAATCTCATAGAAATATATAGCATTGTTCTTTAATTTGCTGGAAGATATAATAGTACAAGAAAACACTTTCAATTTATCGTAATTACAGATTTCAGATTCAAAATATCATTAATGCCCCCTATTGTAGAACTATCTTTGATACACGCTTTCTAAATGTTAGTGTGTTCTTATGGTGCTATCGTTGTATTGATGCTCAACTTGTCTCTACAATGGCCCTTTCCAGTTTATCCACCCACCATATGGCGTCAGAATCAACTATGTGACGTATAGGATGACGTCATGATCAATTACAGCGTGAATGACTCGATTTAGTCAGCCTTAAACGCTTAATAGCCCGATACGTTGTACGAACTGTATGTCTTTACTATTCAATAAACATAGGCAGCATCAGCACCCAGTCAAATTAGCCTTCCAAAATATTCGACAGCTTACCTGTATAGTTTTCTGGAAATTGATAGTCAGGGAGTTCAACGTGTCGGACTATTGAGAGTTAAAGCCGGTTCATATAGAATCATTTATGACGTCATGATTATGACGTCATCCTACACGCCGCTAAGCTGATTATGACGTCATATGACGTTATTAATCTAGAAATGTCCATTGTAAGAACCGATACTTCTCTTAGCATTTTCACAAAGGTGTGCCGCAATATTTTCATTTAGAATATACTTCTGGAAGAGCCATTCTAGAAATTTCGTCAAATAAAGACACCTTTAAATTGCAATGCGATCCTTTTCGGTAATTTTGAAACATATATTAGACATTAAAAGGTGCTGGAAGGTTTTAACTAAATTCAAGTACAGTGATTCTATTAGGTGTGAAAAGAGGCCAACCTTTAATCAGCCAGTTTACTATTTGCAATCACTCACTAATGAACCCATACTGACCACATAGTCTAGCCTATTGATTGGACCTTCAACCTCAACCAATCATGGCAGAACCCGTGATATTTCAAAATCCATTAGAACTGTGGGCATGTTGTCTCCATAATACAAGAACCCGAGATCATGGTAGTTATTTGCTATTCCCATTCTTCACTGTGTTTATTTGCTAAAGCGTGTATAATTTACACACCATGAACACAATATGTTATACACTTCCTTGCAAACTGCAAACAGTTATTGTTCCTGTCTTTTTATGGTCATGTGGTGATTCTCTTACGAATATTTTAACTGCCACATATGTAGTCATTTCTACTGGCTTAGATATACATTTTAATTCATTCGCACAATAACATTGATATGTAAATTTATATGATATATAATCATTTGTAATTAATATATTGCTAAGTTGTGATTACTGTAAGAAAATGTCAACGTTTTGTCTGAGCTTTTGGAAGGAAGTC
>CM067369.1:38222901-38255401 GCA_034401795.1 Chaetoderma sp. LZ-2023a | reverse complement strand
CTGACTATGGCTTGCTTTTTTCCTAAGGCGGTTTCTTTACCGGATTTCTCGCCCTAAGGCACCGTCAAACCAATTTTGTCACATGACCTAATTTTCACTACTCTGTTTGGAATATATTCAGTTGCCATATCTAGAAATAGTGTGTTAAATAGATCACACATTTCATTAACATCATCACAGGACCCAAATAATGCTACTCAGGGTGTATCATAAATTTCTTTGTTCAATCTGTCAACGTTGGCTCTTTTATATACACAAACCTTGCGTTTATAAGTTCTTTTGATGTGTCTCGGTATATATATACAACGACGTATGTTGCTGAATAGTCGCTATATTCCCTATAATCGTGCAGGACTTCTGACTCAATTGATTCAATATTGTCAAAAGTTAATACAGGGTCAAGAAGTGTTGCAGTAGTGTGTGTTATGCGTGTTGGTTCACTATTAACGTGTTCAAATTGTATAAAGTGATAATGTCTTTGAGATTGTAAAGAGTTGGATTTGGTAAATCTTCATTTAAATCTCCCATTATTATTAGTAGATGCAGAGGTGTGTTCACAGCCTTACCAAAAGTAATAGGTGATACATTTTTTGTCAAAAATACCAGTTTTCGTTTTTGGCAGAAATGAACGAAAAGTTTTCAAAATGCCCAGCAGGTGCACATTTTGTTAAAAATATCAGTTTTTGGTTTTTTGCAGAAATGAATTCAGGATGTAAAATGCTGAAAACCCAAATCTTTTACATTTTCTTTTTCAAAATAGCTGCCGAAATTTGTTTTTCTCCGATCGACTTGAAACTTGATGATCTTATAACGTTTACATAGACTTGATTTCATATCAATTTTGAAGAGGCTCAATCCAACAGTATTCGAGAAACAGTTTTTCTCCTTCGATCAATACTCACCATTCTGTTACTTCTGATATACAGCTGGCCCTGACAGCTGGCTCTAGGACTATAGACTTAGAAAGCTTTACCGACTCCTTGGAACCGGGTACTCGGCTCTCAACTGTCGAGTACCCGTCTATCATAGAGCTCATTCTTGTTTGCATAGCAACAAGAGCTATACATGCTTTTTGCAGTGGAAAGATTGAGAAATAAAAATCTAAGTCTTTGTGTAACTGTGATTGTGATAGCTAGTGACTCTCTTGCAAGGATAATTGGATAATATGGATACCGCCGATGATAACCAGGTCGTATATTTCCTTATTATTCCATAGTTAAAAGACTTAGGTCTCTAAATTTCGTTGTGTCGTATGTTCCAATTTCTGATCCCAAAGAATCTGGGACGTGTGTTAAAAACGAGATATGCCGGATGGTCGCCTTCTTTAACCCCAACAGGCGATCGGCAGATATGAAAATAGGTGTTTGCTACAGTATTTGTAACACGAATATCGGCTGACGTCGTTGTCCGTAAGATCCGAGCGGGTGACGTCACACCCGTGGTGCTCTGATGTTTATGAGAAGAAATTTTTTTCATTAATTCACGCATCTTGTTCTGGGTGCTGCGTACTAAAAATGTTACCAGAAAACTTTGGAATGTTCAAGTTTTGCGTGTTATCACGATCTGTTTGCAATGATCGGTGGTTTCCAAATTCTTGGTTAGATGTGTGGTCTGCGGTTTTACCGTGTGCTACAGCAGTTTGTTTACATTTTGTTGTTTCTTCACGTATCGTTTTGGCTTTCGTTAGGAGTATAATTTATATTGATTGGTAAATATAGCCCGAATGCTATGCGATATGATTCCTGGTTCCGTTATACATCCTGGGGGATCAATTTTTAGGTGTATTTAATGCCCGCTTCGTTCTTGTCGTCATAATCAATGCGATCTTTGCTGTAACGTTGCGGGGTGGGGTGCGGGAGGGTACAGTTAATTTATGGTCAAATTATTTGAGAATTAATTGTCTGCCTTCCATCCGTGTCTCGTTCCGCTTGCTTATTGTAGGTTTGTGCTTATTTATAGGTCAAGCCAGCCCCGCCATCATGTGACGAGTGCCACAAGTTCGTACGGGTCCTATTTAAGGACAATGTCTGCTTTAGATGTACTGCATGTAACCTTGATAGTAGGTGTAATGTGTGTGCAGTGTGGTCGGCGGATATGATGTTGAAGTTCCTTGCCCAGAAGGATTTGGTTGGGTCTGACGCGGGGGCAGGCGGTCCGAGGTTACATCGTGGAGCGTCCGGTTTGGCCGGTGGGGGCGCTCCATGTCTTCAGCTGGAGGTGGCGGAGATGGCACCGCAGGCATGGTTTGGTCCGGCTATGCAGGTTTTTCTGCATAGCATTCTGCCCACGCTGTTGTCGTCCCTGCTGCCGATGATTGTTTGGCAGTCTCTCCCCATGCTTGGTACGGACCCTGTCCTTGGACAGGGTTCTGGACTGGTCACTGAGGGAGGCATCTTGTACGCCCCCTGGCAGTCCCGTCGGGCTCTGGCCTGACGGGTTCTGTCTCTCTGCGGCCACCTCCGGGTGGTCCAGTAGCAGTGGCTGGTCCATCAGGCATGCGAGCCGTACGCCAGGACGGCTTCACCGTTTCTTCGTCTAGTGACGACTCTTCGGGGTCTGAAGACGAAGAGGCCGAGGAGGAGAGGTTGCTGCGGCCTGTGATGCCAAGGATGGAGAAGATAGAGTTGATTCTGTCCTGGACGGAACCGTCCTCCATCTGTCTGGCTTGGCGCAAGCCAGGGCAGCGGCCCCGCCCATGGTTGAGGCCAATCTGGTACCGGGCACCGGTCCCATGTTGGTTGGTTTGATACCAGCCGACACGGTGACAGGTGTGCCGGGCCAGGTGTGGTACTCACCTATCTCGCCTGGTCCAGCGGTCAGACGTGGGGTGCCGTTGGCGCCCGTGTCTGGCCACGGTTCCGCATCTGATATGGGTCCGCACGGTTTTCCATGCAGGCCTACTCCATGGACTGGTGTGTTCCATGGGGTGGTGGCAGAACCGTATGGTACCGGAGTTCCTGGCGTGTCAGCTGCGGCTCCTAACTGGGAGGCCATGGCTGGTAGGTCCGTGAACGCGTCAACGGGTGACATGTTCACGGGTGTGTCCTCCTCAGAGGTAGACTTGTCGGAGGCTCTGGCTTGGCTAGCCAGGGTGGACCCATCTGTGGCTTCGGCCACGGCCGAGGAGGATGTGCCCCGTCCGTCGGTTGCATCGATTAGGATGGGGATCTTGCCCGCAGCCCGGATCCAGTCCGTTGGACTGGATCCATGGTTTATCGAGTTGCTAGAGGCTATTTTTAGCAAGCAGCTCATGACCAAGGGCCAGCTCCCTGCGCCCTCCAGGGAGGTGCGGGCGAGGTGTCGTATCCCACGGGGGGAATACGACAGGTATGGTGTGGTACCATCGGTTACGGAGGATGACCGATGGGTTCTGGGTGTCCAGAGTGCTGGAGCGGGTGGCCCTGGTCCGGCACTGGTGGACAAGTCCCAGGCACACCATGAGGAAGTCCTGTCCCTATGTGATGAGGGTGTGAGGGCAGCTATGAGTGCTGTCAATCCCTCTTATCGCCTTCTTCAGTCGGTGTGGGCTGAAGCAGGGGCAGGCCACCCTGTGCCACCTGTGGCGCTTTCGTGCATCAATGAAGGCCTGGTGCTGTCTATGGACGTGCTGGCAAGGGTGCAGGCGCGTGTTACAAAGTCCAGGAGGCAAATGGTTCTTGACCATATGCGTCCGGCTACGGCCGTCAGGGAGCGTCTTCTTGGGACGCCCCTGACAGGTCCTAGCATCTTCGGTGGCCAGGCGCGGGCCATCCTAGAGGACACTGCTAGCATTGCGCAGAATCGGTTGGCGGTAAACTTACAGCTTGAGCTAGTGCGGCAAGCACACGCACTAGGGGCTGTAGGGAAGCCGTTGACTGTTCAACCTTCCAAGAAGCAGCAGCATAAAAGCAGGGTGAAAGCTAAGCCTAGTGCGACTTCTGCTTCATCTGGCTTTTCTCAGCCGCCGCCGGCGAAGAAAGCCAGGAAGGTTGTGGAGGCCCCTACCCTCCAAATGTTGCTCCTGATCGCCCTAGAGGCGGGAATAGCAAGGGGAAGGGGAAGGGTAAGTCCTCAAAGGGCGGAAAGAAGGGAGCGGATCGTACCTGAGGGTACGAGAGCTCCCTTCATATCCGCCTGGACCGCACCTGTGCCACAGGAACAGCGGTGCCAGTTAGACCTGCTGAGCCAAGACCGAAATGGTTCTCTCTCTCTCTTGTTAAGACAGGGGGGGGGGAGTGGACCGCGGGCTGGACAACCCCGTTAGGGATCGAGGCGTCTATAGTGGGTGGAAGGCTCATGCGTTTCGTCAAGGCTTGGCGAGGTGTGACGTCAGACAGTCGGGTCCTGGGATGTTTATCCCAGGGATACATGCTGGAGTGGTGGGACTTTCCGCCACAGAATCTGTCTTTGGCACCTGTCTGGACACCCGTACCAAGGGAACCAGACAAGTTAGAAGCCATTCAAAATGAAGTGTCAGGTTTGCTTCTGAAGGGAGCAATAAAACCAGCAAACCGAAACACTCCAGGCTTCTATTCAAATATGTTCCTTGTCCCCAAGAGCACATGGGGATGGAGACCCGTACTCAATCTCAGGCCATTAAATCGGTTTATCCATACTCCTCGGTTCCAGATGGAAACGCCGAGGTCGGTAATGGCAGGGTTGCGGAAGGGAATGTGGTGTGTATCGATCGATCTGAAAGATGCATATTTCCACATTCCAATGAACAGGAGTTGTCACAGATTTCTGAGATTTGCGTTTCAGAATCAAGTATGGGAGTTTATTGTTCTCCCGTTTGGCCTGTCGACAGCTCCAAGGGTTTTCACAAGAGTGGTCGTTGCGGTGACAGCGTTTCTCAGAAAAGAGAACGTGGCGCTACACACCTACATAGATGATCAAATCAGATACGGCAGCCAGGTTGGATGTGGATACTGCTCTGACTCTGAAGTTACTTTCAGATCTAGGCTGGATAGTCAACAAGGAGAAATCCGAGTTGACACCCACTCAACATTTCGTTTATTTGGGGATGCGATTCGATCTCGAGGAGGGCAGGGTTTACCTGTCAGAGCCCAGAGTGGTGTCTCTGTTAGCCATCCTCAAGAGTTTTCGAGTGGGAAACCACATTCAGGCGAGGCGGTTTCTTCAGATGCTGGGCATGATGGTCTCCATGGAGCAGGTGATCCAGTACGCTGATCTAATGCGAAGACCTATCCAGTTGTATCTGACGTCTCTGTGGAAACAGAGAACAGAACCCCTGTCAAAACTGGTGCCAGTTTTGGAGCCGATAATGTCGCATCTTGTATGGTGGAAAAAGCGTCAGAATCTCCTAGTAGGTGTTTCGCTGCACCTACCCCACCCCCAGCTGTCCGTGTACACGGATGCATCGCCGGAGGGATGGGGGGGGCCTGACTGGGAGAACACCAGGTCTCGGGCACATGGACTCTCCAGGAGTGCCAACTGCATATCAATCCGTTGGAAATGATGGCAGTGGAACTGGCGTTGGAAGAGTTTCTTCCGATGATCAGGGGCAAGGTGATATTGATACGGTCGGACAATTCGACGGTAGTATCATACATAAATCGCCAAGGCGGGACCAGGTCACCCACGCTGTGTATCAAAGTGTGGCACTTGATTCAATGGTGCAGGAATTACTCGGTTGTTTTGAAAGCAGCTCACATTCCTGGGCGATTGAACATTCTGGTGGATGCTTTGTCTCGCAGACAGAGAATTGTGCCAACAGAATGGTCCCTCAAACCTCCAGTTCTACGAAGGATCTTCGAGCATTGGGGCAAACCCAACGTGGACTTGTTCGCCACAAGGGAAAATGCTCAAATCATGACTTATGTCTCGCCGATTCCGGATCCAACTGCCGTCGATACAGACGCTCTGGCAATAAGCTGGAGGGGGATGCATGCTTACGCGTACCCACCCACCATTCTTCTGCCGAAGGTATTGGTGAAGATCAGGGAGGAACCGTGTCTGGTCCTGCTAATAGCGCCGTATTGGCCCAGCAGGGCGTGGTTCACGGATCTGCTAGATCTGCTGGTGGAAAACCCAGTGCAGTTGCCCGAGATTCCGAACATAATCTCCCAGGCCAAGGGACGCTTCCTACACGAGCGTCCCGAAATGTTCAAATTGACTGCGTGGATGTTATCAAACAACGTTCCACGTCGGAAGGCTTTTCTCGACAAGCTGCTGCTTTCATCGTGGCTTCGAGAAGGAGGTCAACCTTCAAGTCATATAACAACAAGGTTAACAGATTTGCAGACTGGTGTGAAGATAAGGCTGTTGATACCTTTCAATCCACTATTCAGCAAATAGCAGACTTTCTCCGTGAGCTGTTCTTTTCAGGACTAGCTCCCGTCACAATTGCTGGATACAAGTCAGCTTTGGCATCAGTTATCCCTTGTCTAGCCAACAGGGATAGTCCAGAGGTGGCCCAGTTAAATGTGATGGTGAAGGGAATGAGCAATCTCCGACCGAGACAACCGGTAGTCATTCCAGCCTGGAGTCTGTCTTTAGTGCTTAATGTACTGGCCAAGCACCCTTTCGAACCATTGCGTTCGGCTAGTCTAAAGCATTTGACTCTAAAGGCGGTCTTTCTATTGGCAGCTTCCTCAGCTAGAAGGTGCAGTGAGATCCATGTGCTTTCGGCAGAGAGGGACCGATTTATTGTTTCCGGAGAGGGTCTGCGTCTTCTG
Source organism: Chaetoderma sp. LZ-2023a (assembly GCA_034401795.1). Taxonomy (NCBI): domain Eukaryota; kingdom Metazoa; phylum Mollusca; class Caudofoveata; order Chaetodermatida; family Chaetodermatidae; genus Chaetoderma; species Chaetoderma sp. LZ-2023a. The sequence continues at coordinate 38,248,724 of CM067369.1, read as the reverse complement.
CCAAGAGCAGAGTTTATGTTAAAGAATCAATCTTTGAGATATCCCGGCAAACCGATCATAATACCGAAGTTAACAAGGTTTGATCGTGATGCGAGTGTCTGGTGCCCGGTCCGTGCTTTGACTAAGTACAGAAAACGGACTGACTCGTTACAGTCGAACCATAGACATCTATGGATCTGCCATAAGAAGCCTTATGGCGCCGCATCCATGGATACTATCTCTCGTTGAGTAGTCGAATGCATTCAGACTACTCATGAGATGGCGACTGGGCACCAGGTGCAAGGTGCAAGGGCACACGATGTTAGAGGAATAGCCGCCTCGACCACCCTTTACAGTGGTGTTCCGTTAGAGGACATCATGGCCGTTGCACAATGGCACTGTGAGTCCTCATTCACGGATTACTATATGAGGGATTTGTCAGACTCAGCCAATCCACTCGCTTTAGCTGTTTTGAAACTATAGTTAAGTGACCACACTGCTCTTCGCCCTTTTTTCACTTTGGTAAGAAAAGAATTTAAAAGTACACATGGTCGAGCGAGAGGATGACAACCAGATTGTGTCACTGATGGCCGGACCAGTGAATGGTTGGAGGCAGGGCGTCTGGAGTCCATTTATCATGAGGTAATTCAAGATTGAGAGTTTTTTGTATTATGTCTATATATCATGTTCATTCATCTTATATATTCATGCTCATTCCCAGGCTAATACATGTGTATATGCAAAGAGCAGTTAACCCTCTTGGCATATTTGTGTTTTCAGGCGAGATGCATGTTCGTGAGTTCTCTCCCGTTTCTTAGGAGAAAAAAATGGGGGGGGGGGGGCAGTGATGTGAATGTGATTCGGTTCCGTTAACTTGACGGTCCTTTTTAGGTCTCCGTTAGTCGAGTTTTAAGTCTAACTCTTTCTCCAAGGGGCAAAAGTAGCATTTATGGCTTGTCCCTTCCCACCAGGCTACTGACCAAATCTGGTGTATATCTGAAGTAAGAGAATGGTGAGTATTGATCGAAGGAGAATGAAGGAAATGTAAATTTCCATTTCTCCGAGATCTAACAATACTCACCATTCTGTTACGGACCCAGCCTCCCAGCCCCACGGAGGCAAGCCATGGATTTCTCTTGTTTGGTGGCTATGCTATCTCCCTTGGGGTTAAGATCATTCGCGGGCTAAAATTTCAAATTTTCATGTCTGGCATAAGTAACCTCCCTTTCATGTTAGAAGACACCTTATTTTATCATTTAGTGTCAAGGTGACCTTTTAGTGGTCAACGCTATCAGTTTTCGAGAAAACAGCCTTTCCATGCCCAATGTAAACCTATGGGAATTTCAACTATGCATCTTTGAACGGCGACTACATCTAGACCTTTTATCGGATCAGCACCAGACATGTTCAATGGTTATATAAGAAGAGGCCTTATACTATTCGTCAATGGCCAGACATCGCAGATTTATAGTTACTTCAGTATACGTCTTCTAGTTTGAATTGTTTCTTTTCGAAAAATACGGCCTCAAATAACGTAACTATGTTAGTATTACTATAGTTCAGGAGCTACCAGCAATGTTACATGTATAAATGTTACATGTCAAAGGTCCATCACATCATAGGCTTTGACTTTGGTGAATGCCCGTTTTGAATTTGTTAAATTATTTATCTATATGGAAATAAAATAATTTCGAATCTTGATTCTATGCTACAACGACGGATGCAGTGAAACCGTCTAAGCATCTCTGTTTAAGTCTTGGCTTGAAAGGTTTAACAAGTAGTAGAAGGCGATTGAGATGCTAACTCAACTTGGACCTTCAGTTGGTTACTATGGAGTCGAATTCATAGAAACTGATCTGGTTGTGATTGCCTCTGATAACAGGCTTGTCCTACCAGATCTGCACGCCAGGAGGGGGAGGGAGGTGTCTGAGTATATACTCTCATAACGCTTACGATAACTTCGATAAGAACACATACATATTGTTAGGCCCAGTAACACACGCATGGCACGGTTTGTAGCTTTAAAACAAATATTATTATACTCAGATTTGGGTCGGTTGAAGCTTATTATTAACGGTAGAACAACTACCATAACAGACTATACGGTTTCATGGATAGAATGCATAGACGTGACTTTGTAACATAAACGCTACATATCTAATAAAATATTGGCGGAGAAATGTAGTAATCCATAAGCATTAATTCATTATGGCCTCTCAATGGCCACGTCTGCTCTTCAAATTACAACACATGAGTCACTAATGTATAATAATGCGTTAGTATGACAACCACATAACACCATATATATACTCTGGACAATTCCACACTGAAATGACATACATTGTGCTCTCGTTCAAATGGACCTTTCCGGTTTATCCATCCATCATATGACATCATATGACGTCATAATCAAATACGCGGCGTGTAGGATGACGTCATAATCATGACGTCATGAATGACCCGATTTAGTGTCCGTCTTAAACGCTTAATAGTCCGACACGTTGCACGAATTTAATGTCTTTGCTATTTAATAAACAAGCTGTTGAATATTGTATATTATAGGCAGCAACAGCACCCAGTTAAATTAGTTTCACAATATTCAACAGCTTCACTGTGGGCCCTAAAGGTTTTTTTGGAAATTTTTAGTCAAGGAGTTCAGGCATCGATAGATCCCAACACGATCGAGGTGTGTGTGGAGCTTAGCTAGAGATGGGCGGGGAATAAATAAAACCGGAAAGGTCCATTGGTGCGCTGGTGATCAAAGATGATAGCAGAATTGAGACATATCAGACACGAAATGGAGAAGATGATAATTATCATTATTCATCACCGTCAAGTCCGTCAAGCTGTACGAATTCGTCTTTCGTCAGCAAAAACTAAAGTGTAAAGTATTCACTTTTTAATAATTTTAAATCAAAATAGAATAAACTGAATACATTCTGTTTATTTGAAACACTACCTTTAGCTTGACAACACATATAGGACTACTATGCAATAATAAATGTTAACTTATAGAACATATTTTCAAGGAAATAGATTTTCCCTAGTAGTAGTGTCGGTAGTAAAACAAATAATACGACCTTTCTCAACTGGATTTCCTTTTAGACAAATGAGCCCCCACCTCCCGCTTAACTCTCCAATGCAGGGCTCCCCCCCCCCCGCACCCTATGCCGGCATCCACAGCGATATACACCATGAGTACTGCTGCACAGCTTCGCGCTATTGCAAAGCAATTCGGCCTTAGAGTCAACTCTAAGGCCAAGAAAGCCGACCTGCTCCAGATGATCGGACAGGTCCGTGCTGAGGAGTGGCAGAAGCGACTCTCCTGAGCAATGAATACAGGAAGGTTTCCAGCGCTTACCAAAGAGGATCCTTGGAATCCCCACAAGAAAGCGCATCGGATACGTGAGCGTCGTCAGTTGGACGAGGAGGTGACTTCTAGCTTGCGAGCCAAGACTGTAGCGAGGCGGATGGAGGCCCATCCATTGGAGTGCTTAACTCTCAAATGCAGGATTGTTAAGCAATGCCGAGTTCTGAGCCCAGCCCGGAGCATAAGGTGGCCGAGGTCTGAAGCCATAGCCCGGAGCATAAGGCGAGAAGGCGAACACATTCTCGACCAGCATCTCGGCGAAAGAGGACGCCGGATAGTATGCTGGACATTCTTCAGAGGTCTAGAAGGAGACCTTACAGGCGGGATCATGCAAAAGATCCAGCAGACTGCCCAGAACGCCTTCTACCTCCGCTACACCCATACCTATCGCATCCGTAACAACGAAGACGATAGGGTGATGCTCTTCCACAAGAATGCTCCAGGGAGCCCGTGGCTGAACATGATAGGAGCAGCTCAGGACTGGGTGGCAGCCACAGAGCAAGCCCGCCTCGACACAGACAATATCGATTGACCCAACACAGAATGGGCTTTCGTTTGATCAATCTACGTTGAAACTCAAGGCTGTCATTGACCGCCAACCTCTGCTTGGGACAGGCCCCCTCCCAGACTGGCTACGACAGAAGAAGAGTATGACTGCCATTGACACCTACATGGACACCATGTGTCTCTGGAGATGTCTAGCAGTCCACCGAGGAGAGAGAGCTGATAGAAGTACAGCTCCTGCACAAGAGCTTGCCACACAGTTCTACGGCAAGACTACCTGATGTCTGCATGACCTCGCTGGATCAGCTGGACGAGGTAGAGTTCTTCGCCAAGATCGGGATTCGCGTGTATGAACCAACCAAAGAGGGCACCTGGCACATGATCAGGCAAGCGGCTCACTACTATGACACCATGACCATCGGAGTGTGGGACCACCATGCCTTCTACATCAAGGACATCTCCAAGCTGGCACATACACTAGTCTGCAGTCACTGTAAGCAGAGGCTTGCACAGGCATGGAGTCTTCAACACCACGCTGATCACTGTACAGGCGACAAAACAAAAATCGTGTGTCCTGGCGAGAAGGTTGAGGTGCCACAGTCTGCGTATGAGAGCGCCTTCTTTCCGCCCCAACCATCCAGTTCAGTGGCTACTCGTTGGATCGAGTATGAGTCGAGAAACAGAGGCGTACACATGCACCATGTAGAGTGTGGGCACGGTGGCGAGCGTTGGATCGAGGGCACTCTCGTAGATGGTTATGATCCGGCCACCAACACCGTTTACCAGTTCCATGGCTGTCACTGGCATGGGTGTCCACAACACCAACGAGGTGAGGATGCCGAACAAAGATACCATAAGACAATTCTGAGAGAGGAGAAGCTGAGCGCCTCTGGATGCACGCTTGTGGTACAGTGGGAGTGCTGTATAAAATGCTGCCCAAGCGTCCCTAAATGAGTTCGGACTGTCCCATACCCACACTTCATAGTTTACGACTTCGAAGCACTCATAGATGGTATCAAGACTAATCCTACGGAGACTTCCACGATCGAGAGTACTCGCATACCCATCTCCGTGTCAGTTGGCTGCTCCTTAGAGGGGGCCACGAGTGAGCCCACTCACCTCTGCAATCCTGACCCCAAAGAACTGATCAGAGAGTTCATGCTGGTGATCCAATGGCGAGCATCTCTAATCCGGACAAGGTTTAGGGCACAGTACATATCGACAGACCTGGACAAGCTCCCAAAGCGACAGCAGCGACTGATCAATGAGTGGTGTGACCAAGTGCCTGTACTGGGGTTCAACTCTGGGCGGTATGACCTGAACCTCATCAAGAAGTACTTTGTTGATGAGCTGACTGACAGTACAGGTACAGTGAAAGTCGCCAAGAAGGCTAGTCAGACTATGTTCCTCATAACACCTGAGCTACGGTTTCTCAATGTGCTGAACTACCTCGGCACAGGAGTCTCATACGAGGTATGGGTCAAAGCTTACGGATGTACACAGCAGAGAACTGAGAAGCTTAACTATACAGGGCTTCCTGACTACTCAGCATGGACATCTAAGCTCACGGGTGGCTACCTCTTGACGTGAAGAGAGTGGGAACAGTGTAACTAGACATTCAGCGAGCATGGAATGCGGACATTCACCGACTGGCTGCGATACTACAACAACCTGGACGTCAGTCCATTCATCGAAGCCCTAGAGCGGATGCGGGTGTTCTACACAGAATGAGAAATAGACATCCTCAAAGACGAGGTGTCTCTCCCAGGTGTGTCACTGCAGTACCTCCTACGTGGAACTGCTCAGCACATGCGGATGCTAGCCTCTATTCACCGGACAAGGAAGCGTACGAGATGCTGAAGGGTGCTGTTGTTGACTGTCCCAGCATCGTGTTCACCAGATACCACAAGGCCGGTGTGACTCGAATCCGCCAGAGTGAGCGTGTCTGCCAACGTCTACTCGGCTATGACGCAAATACTCTGTACCTGTCAACGATGGCCAAAGAGATGCCATGTGATAAGGAGAAAGTGTGCCATTGGTGCGGTGCCAGTGGGGTAGCTAGCTTTAAGGAGGCTCTCCTAGCAGACAGCTGGTTTGGGTTTGCTGAGGTGGATATAAAGGTCCCCAAGGCTCTGTGGGCAAAGTTCGAGGAAATGCCTCCTCTCTTCTATAACCGCGAGATCCCAGTAGAGGCAATCTCGTCTGAGATGCTGGCATATCTAGGGCGAACAGGGAGGAAGCGACCCACCACCCAGAAGTTGGTCGGTGCCCTCTCTGGCAGGAAGCAGCTGCTGTATGCCCCGACCCTCAAGTGGTATATAACCCATGGCCTGGAGATCATTGCTGTATACCGCACCATAGACTATGAGACCAAGCGCCCATTCGAGTGGTTCGTGGAGAATGTTACGGAGGCCCGCCGCTCGGGAGATGTAGATAAGAGCAAAGTGCTCTTGGCAGATCTCTTCAAACTCCTCGGCAACAGTGCCTACGAGAAGCTCATCAGGTTCAATGGCCCCATCTGGATGTTGCACATACTGCAGCATGTTTAAGGTCTGGGTAAATAGAGGTTTTAAATGGCTGCCATGTTTGGTAAAGTTCTCCAGCAGATTGTCTATAGGCAGCAGGACAAGTCAGCATGACAGTGAGCATGACAGCCACGGCGTGCACTGTCACACTGTGACAGGGTCCGAGGACTGCTTCATGACAGCAACATTATCCACGAGCTAGCCAAGGTCACACCTCCATCTGATGCGGAGATACTGGCCACCATAGAGGAAGGATCGCCACCTCATAGTACAAAAGAATCCTGACTCGGATACTCTACCGGAAGTTTGACAGCACCCAGGGCAGGACACTCGACCTACCTCCTGTGGCCCAAACCAACAGTCCTTTTATTCTAGCTCTCCAAAGGGCGAGGGTCGAACCCAAAGATCTATTAATGGTCGGGAAGTGGGCTGCCGTATTTAGCCTCCATAGGCAGGAAGAGCGAGATATGCTGGATAGCCTCCAGTCTGGACCAAATAACTACTTCAGGAAGGAGGTCAGTGCCGCTGTAGCAGAGAGCAACGCCACTGGTCATGCAGAAGGTAATCAAGAGGGGTTCACGGTTGGCCGCAAGGAGGCTGTTGAGCACATCTTCAACAAAGGAGGTCGCAGGGGATAGGCCAGTAATTTGCCAGCATTTCTGAAATTCCCAGATAACTACCAGGACTACCTCATCAAATCTGCTCGCAAATCAGATGCTTGTCACGCATGGACAAAGTGGATCTTCCGTGAGAAGTTCCATAAGAAGAGAGTCCTAGACACGGACCAGTGGGTAGAGTTTCGGGGACAGTATGGACTTGATGAAACTGCCGAAGTAGCAGCGGAGACCGCTGATGAAGGTTCTCAAGCAGCGGAGACCACGGACGAAGTAGCAGAGACCACGGACGAAGTAGTGGAGACCACGCAGCCTTCTGATTAATGAAAAAAAGTTGTAGCGGAGCCCGGCGCGGTCTCCGCTCAGTCTGTCAGCGATGACGCATAGAGCAGGCTAGTTTCCTGGCTGGATTCAGCTTGTAGGTGAAGGTCTGCACCTTTTCCAGGGATGGCTTGAGGTGTGACAGCTCACCTGTCTCCTTGTTGCTGAAGATGAAGTGGTACAGTTCAGCTGCCCTCTGTATACCTGCGATAAAGTCCCCTTTGGGCTCCTTTGAGGGTTAGGCTGTCGTATATGGGCTCGAACAGGGCACGTCCACACTTGGAGCTGAAGTATAGCAACTGGACATTGTGGCAGATGTCCGGTGAGATCTCGTGTGTGTACTTCTGAAAGAGGATGAAGACAGTTATCTGTGTGTGCCGGATGCACCTGGTGATGTTACTGAGGTAGGTGACTGTCTTCTGGTCCATTACAGGGTCATCGATAACTAGAACAAGTGGTTCTGTCAGTCGGGCTGCCAACAGCTTCTCCATCAGTGCTTGCAGGTTCTACGTCTTGGTGATTGGGCCATTGTACCATTGATCATTGCTGTCAACCACCTCAGCGGCGGAGTCAGACACCAGAAGGATGTATTGAGAGTGTAGATGTTCGGCGAGGAGAGCCCGCAGCAAGATGTTTTTCCTGTGTCCTGATGGGGCAATGATCAGTACCACCTGGCCAGCATCGTCCGGCCTACTGTCGAATGGTACAGACATGCGTGCGGAGGATGGTTAGCACTTGGTCGGCTTTAGCCTCGTCTATATCTGGGAGACTAAACGGCAGTACTTCCTGCACCAGCTCTTTCACCTGCAGAGTGGGAAATCCTGCACCTCCGGCAGATACGAAGGATGCGATGGAGGCGTCAAGCATGAAATCCCAGCAGCAGCCTGTGTCAGCACCCACAGTGTCTAGTACATCCAGTATCTGTATGATACATGCACGGGAAGCCATGACTATCCTGTGGTCTTAAATGACAAACCAAAGAACCCTGACTTCTTCACTTCTGGTAGCCGGAGGCTGGCGGTAGCACTTGCACCTGTTTGGCCGTCGACAGTGATATCGCTCAGGCCGAGGATGCCTATCTTGAGATTCTCTCCCTCCTGTTGGAATGAGCTCCGTGGTTTCAGGAGATCCTTAACCAGGTCCTGTGCAAAGGACTCAGCCAGAACCTTGATGCCTCCAGCGTCATCGACTCCGAGCATACCGAGCATCGTCGCCCTCTCCTTGATGCCCATCCCCTTGTATACAGTCTTGGCCGTGTCAATGGCTGATTGTCCTACCGTATCAGTGTTCCTGATGAGATCTCGGGCTGGGATGGTACCTTGGATCTCCCACGGGTCTCCCTTCTCATCGAAGTCTAGGAAGGAGATAGGGGCAACAGTGTCCTCTGAACCCAGGTGTGCCTCGGCCCAAGTGAGCAAGATCGCCTAGCTCTTTGCTTTCTAGGTCTGTCACTCACAGACCTAGAAAGCAAAGAGCTAGGCGATCTTGCTCACTTGGGCCGAGGCAAACCTGGGTTCAGAGGACACTGTTGCCCCTATCTCCTTCCTAGACTTCGTATACGCAGACTGAGGATCGCCAATTGGCGATCCTCAGTCTGCGTGCTCGACTATGGGCTACACACCACCCTCCGGCACGCCATGTCTCATATGCTGCAGGGGTCTCGTGATCCATCTCTCACTATTCAGAGGGGTTAAACGTTGGCGACGATGAGCTCAGCCATTGCACTCGTTGCTAGTCCTAGAACCGTGGCCTCCATTAGTGTAACACGTTCACCCATGATCTTGGCGACAACAGTGTAGGAGGCACCACTGAGGGCGATCTTTGGGATGGGGTGAGTTATTCCGAGACAGTGCCTGGCCACCCCACTCACCACTGTAGCGAGGACAGCCACAGTGGCGGCAGGAAGAACCTTATTTCCCCCTGTCATCTTCACCATGGCCACATTCGCCGCCAAGTTACTGGCGACATGGACTGCCAGAGGTTTTGGTTTGGTCAGTAACTTCTGTGTCTTGGTTCGCAGCATGTTCTCCACCTTCTAAAAACTGGCCTGGCTCTCGGGCAGTTGCTTCACGATCTGTACCGTTGACGTCATTGTTTAAGCACTGAGTATACAATGCGGTTAAACGTCTGCGGCCCCTGTCAAGAGAGCTAATAAGATCTTCCCAGTCTGCATCTGCCAGCTGCCCCGGTTGGTACTCAGGAATATTCATCTCTCTATTGAGACATCTTAAACATACATGTCCCGGCTCACACTATGCGAGAAGTACTATGATGTTTTCCAGAGGGAGTTGAAGGACTACAAGAAGAAGACACCAGATGAGCTCGCTCAGCTCTCTGGTGCTGAGCTGACAGAGGAGCTGACAGCTGTGAAGCTCTATCTAGGATTTGGTACGGGAAAGATCTGCTTCCTCGAATACCTTATCATGGGCGGGAGTATCGTCGAGCAGCTCCTGTGAGCTAAAGGTTTCTACAAGGATTGGGAGTATCTGTCAGATGTGTTCCAGCAGTTGCAGACCGCCATGGCCTCACTGGACTCAGAGCTTAACAACGCTCTGCGATACTACAAGCTGGAAAAAGGATACGCTGCCAAACCCTCCAGCCCTTGGATGTGCATGTTGGCAGCGGGTATAGGGGCTGTAGGGCATGCCAAGCTGGTTCAGTGTCTCACCGTGGTCCCCACTGCTACTGTAGAGAGTCAGGATAGTCTTATAGCTGATTTGCTAGCGGCGGAATAGGCTGATCCCCGAGCACCATGATAGCTAGGCCTGACAACACTTGTAGAGCTATCACGGGAGGTGGTGTCGTGTCGACTGACTGCAGTGTCGGGATGCCTGGAGCTGCTGTGTCGACTGACTGCAGTATCAGGGTCGGAACGACTGTATGGCCCGTACTCCACGTAGGGGCGTTGATATCAGTGTTGAAGCCGAAGTGGACACCGGGGGAACTCACCTCGACTATCATGCTGTTATAGCCCCTGACGTGGAGGTCCTTGATGTTCACGATCATGTTGCTCGGAATCAACTGTAGGTGTGGTGAAATGGCAACGTCAAGTTTGCGACGGGCCTTCTGCAACCCCTGCTGGAACTTAGCAATAATACAACTGGGGTCTGCCACGATGATCATATCCTCAACGAGACTGATGAACATGGCCTGGACCTCTGCTGTATGATGGACGCACAATTATTGATTATGCCTGCAGCGTTAGACACGCATAAATTATCGGTTGGTGATGAATGCATAATCTGATTGGCTGAGCGATGGATGCAGAATTATCAATTAGGCCTGTATCAACAGACAGGCACAAATTAAAATCAGCTCTTACTTGGATATTGCTCATTGCCGCAAGTAGTTCAACTTTGAGTGGCAATTGATTATTGTAACACTGGGCTGTGTGCCTGAAGCCATAGGCACAAATAATAAACAACTACAGATGTCATATTAGAGGGATATTGTTTATTGTCACAATTGAGATTTTCCTCATTAGTGCCAACAAGTGTGAACTAATGGATATTTTGAGCCAATGCCACTTTAATGATTGTTCACAGCACTGCAGTTTTATCCATTGTGCCAGTCAATGATACCAGCCAATGAATTGACAGCTTAAAGCAAGAAAAACAAGCATTCAGTAAGCATTGCTTTGCAATACATGTCCCATACCTGGTGATATAAATCTTCAGAGATTGACAGTCAAAAACTTCATTAAAAATTGTCAAAAGCAGCTGAAACTTGAATTTGAGCTATAACTTCTCATAACATAGCAATAAACCAAGTCTCAGTTATATTTGGTGAAGGAGAAGGAAAAAGTCTTGAAAGCTGATATATTTGTAATTCATAAATCGAAAGGGGAGATAACTCCATCAAAAAATGATGCAAAGGCCTGATACTGGAACTTGGTCTGTAATTTCTCATAATAAAGTAATGTGCCAATTCTCAGTTGAATATCTTGAAAGACTGAGAAAAAGGGTGGAAAACCAATATTTTTCGTATTTCATAGGTCGAAAGGGGGCATAACTCCATAAAAAATTTACGCATATGCCTGAAACTCGAACTTGGTCTGTAACTTCTCAGAACAAAGCAAGGTAGCAATTCTCAGTAAAATATGTTGAAAGACTGCGAAAAAAGTGCGGAAAACTAATATTTTTTGTATTGAATAAGTCCAAAGGGGGCATCCATGAAAAATTGACGAAAATGTCTAAAATGCGAACGGGCTCTGTAACTCCTTATACTAAAGCAATGCATCGATTTTCGCTTAAATATCTTGAAGGAGTGTGAAAAAAGTGTGGAAAGCTGATATTTTTTGTATTTCTTAAGTCAAAAGGGCGCATAACTCCATACAAAATTGAGGCATATGCCTGAAACTTGAACTTGGTCTGTAACTTCTCATAACAAAGCAATGTGCCAATTCTCAGTTGAATACCTTGAAGGACTGCGAAAAAAGTGCGGAAAAACCAACTGCGACAGACGGACAGATGGACGGACAGACAGACGGATGGACAGACGGACAGACGGAGTGAAAACCTATAGTTCCCCCAGTTTTACCGGTAGGGGACTAATAAATAAAGTACAACTTAGTGGATATTTTTAGCTAATGCTACTTTAATGATTATTCGATGCATGGCAGTTTTGAGCATTACGCCAGACAATTATAGCTCGCCAGAGTATCCATTCATCATCTGACCTTGTATGACGTCATAATCAGCTCAGCACGTGTATGATGACGTCACAATCATTACGTCACAAAGGGTTCCATATAGGCCGTCAACAAATCTCACAGAGTCTGACACGTTGTATAAATTGTGTCTTTGTAATTCTTTGCTATTTAATAAATATGCTGTTGAATATTTTGAAACTAATTTGACTGGGCGCTGTTGCTGCCTTAGGCAGCAACAGCACCCAGTCAAATTAGTTTCAAAATATTCAACAGCTTACCTGTATAGTTTTTTTTAGAAATTGATAGTCGGGGTGTTCAAAGATCGATCGATCCCAACACGAGCGAGGTGTGGGTGGAGCTTAGCTAGACATGGGCGGGGCATAGCTAAAACTGTAAAGGTCCATTATAGCTCGCCAGATGGAGCATCACTGCTCGCAAAACACTCAAAAGCAAATTGACAGTCAATTTTGAATATTGGTGAATGTTGATTAATTTGGTAATATGATTAGGCTACATATCAGTTTTGCACCCAAACTTGTATTGTACTTCAAAGCAGTCATAGTTTATTTATCCATATTTTCCGACATATTTTGTAAATGATGCCCTTAAATGCAATCGTGCAGCTATTTCATTACGCCTTTTGAATAGCATCACTGGCGTTTGTTATTATAGTTTTTACCAATGATGCATACCAATATGGTATTAGACTGGCGCTGTTAGTAGCCATTGGAAGGTTATTACAATCTGAAATAATAGCTTGAGGAAATGTGGTTTGTAGTGATATTACTAATTAAACAGCATTAAGGAGGACCAGTAACATTTGCTTGTTGCAATAACTAATAATTGAGAGGACACGTGATAAAACGTGACACTATCACCGTACACAAATATGTAATAATTGTTTGTTTATTGGTTCAGTCTGTCACGCTGTGTCTCTGACACGTTTGACTTTTACACTAATGGACCAATCCAGTTTTTTATATGCCCCGCCCCACCTCTAGCTAAGCTCCACCCACACTTCGCCATGTTGGGATTGATCGATCCCCGAATGCCCTAACTATCAATTTCCTGAAAACTCTACAGGTAAGCTGTTGAATATTTTTAACTAATTTGACTGTCGCTGTTGCTGCCTATGGCGGCAACAGCGCCCAGTCAAATTCGTTTCAAAATATTCAACATAATACTTATTAAATAGTAAAGACATATAATACAATTCGTACAACAATGCATAGTCCGTCTTAAAATATGCGTTCGTGACGTACTTATCTACGTCATTCATGGCGTCATAATGACGTTATTCATTATGATGTCATTTTACACGTCATGTAGTTGATTATGGCGTCATATGATGGGTGGATAAAGTGGAAAGGCCTATTGGCGCTGGAGAAGGTCAACAGCACAACTATTATTTAGGCAATAATCAATATTGGCAACAGCTACTTATAATTATGTGTATTCATCGATACAGTCTTAATTAATAACTGTGCATCCATTGCACAGTCAGTTAAATTGCGCAGTGCACATCTATCGCTACAGGTGTAATCGATCATTTGATTAATAGCTATGGCTATCATTTATGCAGGCCTATGACTACAGTCCTATTTGATAATTGTACATCCGTCGTTCAGCCAATCAGCTTGTGTGGCGTCCATCGCTACAGAGGTAATCGATAATTTATGCACGTCTATCGCTACCGATCGAATCGATAATTGTGCATCCATCACGCAGCCAAGCAGATTGCGCGTTCATCATTACAGGGGTAATCATTAATTTATGTGTGCCATTCACTACAGAAGTAATCGATAATTGTTTATCTGTCCTTCAGCCAATCAGCGTGTATGGCATCCATCACTACAGAGGCAATCGATAATTTATGCACATCTGTCACTACAGCCCTAATCGATAATTGTGCATCCATAGCTCGCCCAATTTATGTATGTCTATCACTACAGATGTAATCAATAATTGTGCATCCATCGCTCGGCCATTAAGATTGCGCGTCCATCATTAAACGGTTAATGGATAATTTGATTGATGGTATGCTTATAATTTATGTGCGTCTATCCTTATATCCCTAATTGATAATTATGTGTCCATCGCTCAGCCAATCAGATTGTGCGTCTATTGCTACAGGGGTAATCGATAATTTGATTGACACGTATGGCTATAATTTATGCGCATCTATCGCTACAGCCCCAATCAATTATTGTGCATCCATCGCACAGCCAACCAGTTTGCGTGTCCATCGTTTCATCACGTGTCCTCTCAAGTTAATCAATAACAGGCTGTTTTGATTGACAGGTGGGTGATATAAATAGTCGACTCTATTTTCTCCAGCTCATTCTGACACAGAGTGAGCTAGAGTGAACATCTCTGTGTACTAGTAGTGATGGATGTTTTCAGTTTACATATTGTATTGATTAGAACTAGTACTAGTAATAATGGATCATATATATGTATTTTACTGTTGGTAGTGTTACTGTGTAAGTGTAGCAAACGATATACATTCTGGATATATAAACGGATTTACAGGATTCACAAGAAGCGAAAACAACGAAAATAGGAATTTTAGAGAGTGTTTGATAATATCTTAGAAAAATAGGATAAGACCACTGTGCCATTTAAAAAATAAAAATCAATGAATCAATAATTAAAACTGTCATTCTTACGTATTGATCATTACTGACACTTTCTAGGTGGAAGATAGACACGCTTTCTTATTGCTTCTCACCGGTCATGTGATTTTGATGGGCCGGTGCTTAATTGCCCATATTTGGAGTGCAAAAAATGGGCGTGTACTGCTGGGCGTATTTGTCCAAGCACTCCCACATGCACACGCTCCTTTTTCACACTCTATATATTGACAATTAAGACCAGCTCCCTCGAAATCACGTGACCTGTGAGAGCCAATCAAAAAGCATGTCTATCTTTCCCATTACTCCTGGTTTCTGCTTGAATGAAATTGTTATGTGTCTGTAGAGGGTGGAAGTGAGATTGTGGCTGTACATGCATGGATTGTTAGTCTATGTAATTTGACGCTCTTGTTGTGTTTGTGGCAAATGTTGCTGTTGATGTTCATACTGCGATGTGTAGGTTAGAAAACGTCGTTGCTTGTGATATCGAGTGGAAAGTAGCATTTGAATATAAAACGTTAGTATATCACAATTCGTTTTTCCTAGGCAATGTCTTTCATTGAGTTCAAGAACAGTATGCATATCATGCCTGTCATCCTCTCTGAAAAATGGTAAGCCATTGTATACATCTAATCCATACGAGACAACACTGGTGATGAATGTGGCAATTCTGTATTTGTTGTTTTGTTCTTTCAGTCCTATCACGATCTCAAAGAACTCCAAATCTGTTTCAGACGTTTCCAGTTAGTTTCGAAGTTTCCATGTAGATGGCGCTTTGGTGGTACTGGAACGCTGCTATCTAGTCCTGGTCTTGATAGAATGGAAGTATTAGCGCTTGAGTGTTAAGCCATGGTGTCTATGAGTATTAATCAGTGGATTTCTGATATTTAGTTTGTTTATATTCGATATTTTCTGATGTAAGCCAAAATCACATTTTAGAAATACGGGCATCATAAGCAAGGTTCTTAGAGGCTTTCGTAGAAAAATATGTTGTTTTCCGTTGCATTTTACGACAAAGAATTCAAAAGCAGTAAATTTGCCATCTTCCCAATTTACGCAATGGATGTAAGCGGATAGGCTACCTGAATGCAACTTGATTAAAAGCCACCGTACTTCTCTATCGTGTCCGAATATTTAACTACAAAGTTGCTATTGTTGAAAATTGACGACATTCTGTTTTTAGACGTGGGTAGATTTGTTACCTCGAGTTCAATGTAAGCATAAAAGATGATATAGCCGCGGCGTAGCGCTTAAAATCGTGTTGCAACTCACAGTGTGCTAACCCTTTAGCGCCACCTGTAGATCTTAGCGGCAAGATGCGCGGGTTCTGTTGTCTGGTCTGTTGTAGACGCGAAATGCACCACGATTCCACGAGAGTAGACGCCACATGAAGATCTTAGCGGCAAGATGCGCGGGTTCTGTTGTCTGGTCTGTTGTAGACGCGAAATGCATCACGATTCCACGAGAGTAGACGCCACATGAAGATCTTAGCGGCAAGATGCGCGGGTTCTGTTGTCTGGTCTGTTGTAGACGCGAAATGCATCACGATTCCACGAAAGTAGACGCCACATGAAGATCTTAGCGGCAAGATGCGCGGGTTCTGTTGTCTAGTCTGTTGTAGACGCGAAATGCATCACGATTCCACGAAAGTAGACGCCACATGAAGATCTTAGCGGCAAGATGCGCGGGTTCTGTTGTCTAGTCTGTTGTAGACGCGAAATGCATCACGATTCCACGAAAGTAGACGTTATAAGAAACAATTGTGAGTTCTTGACGACTCCGACACCATGTTACGATCACCCCTGACCAGCTTGGATACACCCGATTTACTTAACCTAATACTAACGAAGATCTACTATGCTGTTAACAATATAGACACATCCCTTTGAATAAGTATTTATATACATTGACTTGTGAGTGACACTTGTCTTGTGAAATATTATAATCAGACGGCGCTTGGATGACGAACGTGGATTGGAGTTTGAGTTGTTTGCACTTACCACACTTCCAACACTATTGACGCCAGAGCTCCACTGATCATAAATATTTGGACCCAAAAGGCCAAATTAATATGGTTAAGAATTAATAAATATTATATGGAATATTCTGAAACTAATTTGCCTGGGATTTGTTGCGGACTATGGCAGCAACAGGTGCCTGTTAAATTAGTTCCAGAATAATCAACAGTTCACCTGTATAGCTACCTAGAAATTGAGATTCTGGGAAATCGGATTTCAAAGGGTTAATCTGCAATAGCATCTCGCAATATTCTCCTAGATGTATATATAAAATGCATTAAACTTGATATGCGATCTGCCATTACCGTCTGTATATCACCAACTGAGTCAACAGTGTGCCCGCATTTGTAAACCATGGCGAGATAATGGTTTGTTTAAACATTATGCCGGCTTGTAAGCTTCCACTGTCTCCTCTTATCGCCACACGGATAATTTGACACGGGATGTTGGGTGTAAACTGAAATAGTCATAGTTTCACGTTCGGTTAACATTTGCATAGTACAGCTCAGAAATAAAGTCACGTGTTAAAGGCATGTTTCCAAAACAAAAACAGAAACGGCTTAGTTAGTACAATCTTAACATGATGTACGAAATGTTTTGTTGAAGAATTTGAACATAATTGGTTTGGAAGAGGTCCAATTATGTTTGTAAAAATATTCAACAGTAGGTATTGTGTTGTTCCGGAAAGATTTACAGTTATTTCTGAGCTTCACCGTGCACTGTTATCCGCACTCGCTGCGTATTCATTCTCTTCTATCTTTCCCCCAATCGAGAGTGACATTTACCAACGGATAGAAGTACATTTTGGTATATTTTTCTTTTCAGTTCTACGAGTTCCGTTTTCTGAGCTAGCCAGCTCTGTTTTGGGAATTCAGGTTTGACTAAGAAGCTAGCGCCGCAGGTGGATATGAACTAGGCATAAACAAAACACAAAGAGCGATCCAGTCGATCTCTGAGACGGAAGTAGAAACGACTAGACTACAACAACTTTCGCAGTCGTCACAAGTCAGATTAACTTACGCCAGAATATCAACCGGAGTCGATTGTTTTGTTAGCAAAGCTACAGGGAGTTATTTTCGAGAATGTTTTATATCTTATATCGCATGTCAGTGAGAACAGGTTATGATAAATACGTCTCACGTTTCACATAATTCGCAATGTTATACAACAAGACAAAAAGGAATGCGTTAGACAAATGTCAAGAGTGCAAACATAGTCTTTGATTGAAGTCATGCCTGTGATACAGCACCGATAGAGCTGCACTGTACCGATTACGCTGTCACTCATTAGGCTCATTAAATACTCCAGCCAGCCAAAACATGTTCTGCAATGGTCTTGAGAAATGCTCATTTTTAAACCAAGAGAAGACGATTTCTGATAATTTACCACTGGAATGATTGATTCGATAGCCGAGTCAGTCACTTTAGCGAAACTTTTTCAAAAATGTTCTCTTTATTTGCAGATTGGCATTTTCTATGAGAAAATAGAAAGTGTCTTGAACAAATTTAGTGAGAATGAATGGTTAATGTAATCACGGAACGAGCAGTTAATTTACAATATTCACTTTTGGGCCCCCTGGTGTGCGTGTGCGTGTGCGTGTGCGTGTGCGTGTGCGTGTGCGTGTGCGTGCGCGTGCGCGTGCGCGTGCGTGTGCGTGTGCGCGTGCGTGTGCGTGCGCGCGCGCGTGCGTGTGCGCGCGCGCGCGCGCGTGCGTGCGTGCGTGCTTCATTCTGTTAGCGCATATTACCAGAGATTATCACGGTTATCGTTACTTTAACCCTTTGAACTCGTTTACAATTTAGTAATTAAATATTCTATTGAATATATGTTTTGAAACTAATTTAACTGGAAGCTTTTTCTAAATACGGCAACAGCAGGTTCCTGTCAGATTAGTTTCAAAATATTCAACAGCTTCCTTGTAGAGCTACAATAAAATTGAGATACTGGGAATTCATGGTTCAAAGAGTTAAGGAAGTATTTCTACCCCAGCCACCCCACCACCAGCATGATCGCTTTGCCATTCTATCGCATGGAGTTATAGCAGTTTTTACCCTGGTACATTGCCTTCTCCTGGGTGGAAAGAGCGTGTGGCAGTTTGCGCTGAGCCACGAACCCGCATCTCCACCCTGGAAGGCTGACAAACTACCACGACACGCCATGATGAGCTCAGCCATTAAGAAATTCATCACTCTTTCTATTGACAGTTTAGAAGTTCGTCGTGTCGTATTTAATTTCAGATCATTTCAGCTTTATGTCTTGCGTTCACTAATGTCGACAGTAGGGATGCTTTAATGGATGATTCTAGTTTTAGTCAGGCAGTTCACTCACAATTTTTTAGCAGAACGCAACGCGAGGAATGTAATAGAAAAAGCCCTAATAAACTAGAAAGAAGAGACAAAGAAGACATTACACAAATTAATGAGGTCACGCAATGTAATCGCCTGGAAGGAAGACTGTAATGGTCAGAGAACTTAAGAATGTGCTGAGGTATTCACTCAGTTATTTCTCTCCCAGAGACTCTCAACTTAGCATCAGCTTTTAGTCGGATTGTTTAGAGATTGAGCACCAGTCTATAAGTTCTTGAAGTCTGTTCTCTTGACAAGAAGATTTGTGGCATGAAATCTTTGTAACTGTTGGACCAAGTGGAATAAGAATGTAACTCAATGGACTCCCCCCCCCCCCCACCCCCAACCCCACCACCCCCACCCCATATATCTTGGTATTGATACTCTGGTACTAGCTTATTGGACATCTGGATAGTTTGCAATCGTCGCGTGCATCTTAACCTTGCAGAATTTAAGAAGACATATTTCCTTCCTTGTTAGTAAATAAACTATGCAGAAGGCGGACTCCCTCTGCACGCTGTCAGAAATTAGGAAAAGAATACCATGGATTCGTATCCAGTCATTGGTCCAGAATACTTCTAGAAATGAACTACAGGCTATAACCTGTCCTGGGAATGGTTCATTCTATGTGACTATGTGGGAATGACTGCTAATGTCCTCAAGTGCCGATTCAAAGAGACATCTGGCTAACCATTGCAGGTAGCCGCAAAATCATTCCGGGTGATGTACCATTCCAAGTCAAATCTTTCCACAATTACCTAGAACAAGACAATTGAGCTTGTATTCTAGTGTTTCCTTGTATATGAGAGTGAGTCTGGAACCAGAATGAAGTAGGCCATCAACAGAAGATCAACAATATCAGAGGGATGGATAGCCAGAGGCAAGTAGTTTGAACCAGCAAGTATCCTGCTGATCGACTATTGAAAGACCTGAAGAAGGTCCTAGGGACGCATATCCCAATCTTGTCGGGCATATACAAATAGGTAGGGAATACAGTTTTTGATTAACTATAGCATATGAGTGGGAACATGAAATTGGAGGTAGCCACTACTGGCGTTCCAAATAAGATCAACTACTGTATAGATTTTTACTAGAAACCTTATGAAATTGAACAATATCAGACCAAATCTAAATAGGTGATCGAGTATTTCAGCCATGTCTTATGTAAGCTGCGCACATGAGCAGAAACACTACGGACATTCATGTCCGGAATAATTCAGCCTTATTACCTGGGCTATTCATTTAGTCAGAATGTTTAGCTAGCTATGATGAAGCGCTTGGAAATAGCCAGCCATATCTATGAACTGCCAGCCTGAGAGCACTTGGTTATGATCGAAATCAGGTCCAAATCTTAGCAACAAAGGTCATATCTAGCACTGGCTTAAACGAAAACAATAAATTAGTACCTGATCAGTATGAAGACATGATTCTCACAGAGATTAGAATAATATAAGTATGATTACTCATTCCTTGGATTTAGCCTCGATCCTCCAAATCATTGATTGAAATTCCACACCTCATACATTTAGGCAAAATGTCGTAACACAACCGGTTCAGGGCTCTTAATCAGGATACGGAGACATCACTCAGAAGTAGAGGTGCAAGACCTATATCTGATTCATCTGACCCAATTGACAAAAACAAACCATGAACCCCAATGTACATTTGGAAAGTTAGAGTTAGACATCGTTTGGAGATTTGTGGCTGCTCTGAGTTAAACTCAATCTTGTTTTATAAGCATTAACATTATTGCAACAAGTTTCCTAGCCAGACAACAGACCAGACTGGTATCAGAAAAAAGGGTATTTTGAGAGACTAGACTGGTTGATAGAACCTGGATAATTTTGTAACAGAAATGGAAGATGCTGGAGAGTTGTCTGGCTACACATTGGCCCACATACAAGCATATGTTGATGTAGTGATTTCACACTCAAGTCTGTACCGCGATCAGTACACTAGAGCTGTAGTGCAGTGATCTGATAGGGAGCAGATATGTCTGGGAAAAGGTGAGAATCCTGGAGTTCTGGAGAATAACGCGCGCTACCAATACAATCCATAGCAAGCAGTGCATGTACATATAAAAGCAGGCCTAGCAACAGGGCGACCATTAATCATTCACTAACATAGTTATCTTACGACTTCCTAGGCTTCTCGGATCTTTCCACATCGAAAAGCAAGGGTATAATGAGAACTTGGCCATTTAGCGTGTTGCAGTATCGTAAAACTATTTAGTGGGAAGGAAGCTATAACAAGGTGGTGCTGTTGTTGTTGTTGTTGTTGTTGTTGTTGTTGTTGTTGTTGGCGGTAACGCGCCATGTGTGTGTGTGTGGGGGGTGATGGTGGTGGTGGTGGTGGTAGTAGTAGTATTACTATGGCATTACACACCTTCTTAGAGCGACCTGAGCTGCCATAACCTTCTGTCTCTCCACAACCAGTTGACAATTTGAACATTGACAATCTCGCCAGCGACAAAACCGTTTGTGTCCCTGTGTATAATAAAGAGGGATAATGACAATCAGAGGGGCTAGCAACTCGTCTCCACCAACATATGCCGTGTGTTTTTCACATCTCCTCATGTTGGGCCATGCGCGCGCTTATTTGCTACAGACAAATGGATGAACTCGCTGTCATACACGACCCTATACTACCCTGATAGTAGGTCATTGCAGCAGTGTGTAATTTTAATAGTATTGACGCCATTGCAATTCAAAGCAAAAGATTGCCTCCACTGAAGCACGAGCGAGAACAGAGGGGTTGTATCGCTCACACGTGTCACTACCAGTATTTGAATATGGATCGTGTAAAATTTTAAAATTGTGTCTAGAAATATAAATATTTCTGTACGAAACATGAAGTCTTAGTTCGAAATGTACCAATTTTGATTGGAAATATGAGAATTTTGGTTATAAATGAAGGAATCTGCTATAAAATAAATGTATGATTGCTACTGACTAGATCACCGATAGCGTTGAAAAGTATCAAGTTCTTATTCAGCATACACCAAAACTATGGGCTCATTCAATGGAGGAATCCAGTTTTAGCTATGCCCCACCCGTCTTTAGCTAATCTCCATCGATCCCTGCACTGCCTGGCTATCAATTTCCAGAAAACTATACCGGTAAGCTGTTGAATATTTTGAATTTAATTTGGCTGTGTGCTGTTGCTACCTATGGCCAATTAAGCATTCATGACGAACTTAGCTACGTCATTCATGACGTAATTTATTATGACATCATCCTACGCGTCACACAGTTGATTATGACTCCATTTAATCAATGTTACGTCGCAACAAGAGTGTTGCAGAACTCACCCAAACAATTTTTGTGCAAAAACGTCATAATCATACCATGGCAACAGCGCAACACTAGCGTTGCAACCCTAGGCCATATAGGAGCCCCATATTATATTCGCTGTCAAAATCCTATCAAATAACAATAGCTTAATTTTGATTGACCAATATTCATATGCATCATTCCTTTAGTGGCGCTTAATCCCTCATTATATTGCCAACATTCAGCCCGAATAGATAGAAGTTATGATTTTGGTTACTCTATATCGAGTTGCTAATTTCTAGGTCTCTCTCAGACCATATCTAGGCTGGGTTTTATTTCAGTCTATTATGACTAACTTTCCAGAGTTTTTACACCTGTACCCATTTATACTGGGTGGAGAGAGGCAACCGATGGGTGAAGGAGATTGTTTATGATTCCATCGATAGCAACATAGTCGCGCACAAAGACACAGGATCGTGCTTAAGAGTGGATATACTGATTGCTGAGCCACAATCTCCTCCTCATTCAGTGATTCAGTAGAAATTTTTTTTTAAAGTTATCAATCAGCCAAGAGTGTCGTCATTGTAAGTAAACCAGTCATTTTCTCTGGAAGAAACTTCATTCAGCTAGTGCCCTAGCTGAGCGTACTTGTGTTTCACGGTATATCGGTCACGTGGTTCCCGATATCTCTAAAGCTGTTTATAAAGGGAGCTCGGAATCCTCCGGGGAAATGTTTGCGCGAGAATGCCCACTTTTTCACACTTATTATCATATGCTGCTTTCATTCAGCATAACTTAATATAATGTTAATTGTGAGCTTGAATTAGGGTTAGGCCTACGTGTCTCTAATTTAATTTCCAACTGAAAATACATAAATATATACGAAATTAAATTTTAATTTTATTTCACAATTTAAGATTTTACGGGTTCACAATTTAAGCTTCTAAATGTATACAATTTTAACAAAAGTTTCAAGCATTCTGGTGGACATGTGGGCCTTCAATTCTACCTTACGAATTGGTACTATCAGCTGCTGTTCACGTTAAAACGACACTGGCGATGGTGCAAGTGCAATAACAAACTGAAGTGTGAAACTGCAAAAAAGCTAAAATAAAATAATCTAAAATATTGGCATATATTGAGCTGGGTACACGCCTCATTCGCAGCCTCCCCCTCCAAAAGATATTGAGTCCACCAACTGCTATCTGCATCGCTATATTACAGTAATACCTTATGTAGTACACACAACTGATACATCCGATCTGTCACTCAATTATGTGACGTTATAATCAATTGCGTCACACGTAAGCTAGCATCACAATCAAAATACGCAATGAAAAACGAATCAAGTCCGTCATTTATGTTTAGTAGTGTAGGAATTGTATGTCTTTGGAATTTAATAAGCATTTTGTTGAATATTTTGAAAGTAATTTGATTGGGCGCTGTAGGTTACCTGTACAGTTAACTTGATACAATTAGGATCTTTTAATTTATTGTTCGATCGATCCCACTGAGCACGGGAAAAGCATTGGCGGAGCTGAACTAGAAATTGTGGGAGGGGTGGGGGGATTGCATAGCTAAGGGTGGATTCGTGTATTAGGCAGGTGGTCTCTTACTAGAAGTAACTTGCTACAGACCATGCCTTTTGGAGATAAAATATGGTGATCTTTCTAAAAAGAAAAAAGTTCTGTTAATCACGTGTCTTTATAAACCATAGCATGTTGGTACGCACGTGCCTGCAATACTAAGTTTATCTTACCTTTAGACAAGAGACTACACCGTGATTTCGACATCGGGCACATTTGGGAGTCCTAAAGAGACGTCTACCATTAGAACTGTTGTTAGACTTCATCGACGTGACAGCCTTAGCACTGTGCTCCGTGCTGCCCATTCTACCAGCGCTTATAGACATTACCTGGTCTAGTTTATGGATATCAGAAGAAATACTCTTGGTAACTGTTTGAGGATGGTGTGCTGTTACAGTGGACATCTGAAGCACAGCATATCATACGGTCAGGAAAATGAATGAAGAAATAAATGATATATTATTATATGTCCAGATTCGTCGAGATGGCCGTACATTTTGATACCTTAATTTTTTACGTATAATTACGGTAACTATACCAACTAGATGGCCAATGACCTTGAAGCACAGCCATTTGACGCACCCACATCCCAAGTTGTATGTTGGGAATACAGACAGAACAAAAAATGGACCTTTCCGGTTATAGCCATGCCCCGCCAACCTCTAGCTAAGCTCCACCCACACTTCGCCGTGTTGGGATTGATCGATCCCCGAATGCCCTAACTATCAATTTCCTGAAAGCTATACTGGTAAACTGTTGAATATTTTGTAACTAATTCGACTGGGTGCTGTTGCACTGCCGGTGGCAGCAACAGCGTCCAGTCAAATTTGTTTCAAAATATTCAACAGAATATTTTTTAAATAGTAAAGACATACAATTCGTACAACAACGCATAGTTCGTCTTCAAATATGCGTTCGTGACGTACTTATCTACGTTATAATGACGCCATTCATTATGATGTTATTCCACACGTCACGTAGTTGATTATGACGTCATATGATGGATGGATAAAGTGGAACGGTCAATTGAAATGTGAAAAGGAGATTACAATAACCTAATTTTGATACGTGACACACCATTATCCCAAGATGCATACATACATCATATATGGCTAGTGTAAGTGTATATGAACACCTCTTGAAACTACAGCTTAAGCAAGACGTTTCTATGATATTCAGTAAGTCATGAAAGGTAGGTCAGACTTTTGAGATATGACAGACCTTTAGGCTCAAATGCATCCGTACGCCTACATCAAGTTTGATTTATGTATGCGAAACACTCTTGAAACTACAGCATAGACAAGAATATGCTATTTATTATGTCTAGTGAACCGTGAAGATGAGGGCATGGTGAAAGACGTTTGATATACGACACACTATTATCCTTTAATCACACTGTTAGCCTACGATACAACTACACATCGACTTTGGTTACTACATACGAAAAACTATTTTTAATGATGTTCAGTGAACCGTGAAAAGTACGTCACACATACTTTTGAAACGGAACCTACCTTTACAATGCAATGCATCCACACACCAGGTTTTTCCCGTACATGAAAGATAACAAAAATGTGGCAAAATGTGCTGCCTGGATCTTTAGTAAAGTAGTAGTAGTAGTAGTAGTAGTAGTAGTAGTAGTAGTAGTAGTAGTAGTAGTAGTAGTAGTAGTAGTAGTAGTAGTAGTAGTAGTAGTAGTAGTAGTAGTTGCAATGAAGATGAGCTACGACTAGTGGGACTACTTCTTGCAGATACCGAGCTGAGAATACGGATAGTAGTAGTAGTAGTAGTAGTAGTAGTAGTAGTAGTAGTAGTAGTAGTAGTAGTAGTAGTAGTAGTAGTAGTAGTAGTAGTAGTAGTAGTAGTAGTAGTAGTACTAGTAGTAGGTGTAGTAGTAGTAGTAGAAGTAGTTGCAATGAAGATAAGCTACGACTAGTGAGACTACTTCTTGCAGACACCAGCTACGACTAGTGAGACTACTTCTTGCAGACACCAAGCTGAGAAT
>CM067369.1:38142901-38220401 GCA_034401795.1 Chaetoderma sp. LZ-2023a | reverse complement strand
TTTACTGTGAGTTTCCATTCTCTACAATAGTTTTGAAAAAATTAGTGTAGAGCTAGGTACATAAATAATCCGATTTTTCATACGCAAATATTGTCATATATGGTAAACCAGGTGAACCTTGCTCGTACAAACAGTTATCTCACTCGTTTATGAATATAGTAAATGAAAATTGTGACAGATTTTCTCCTTGTCTCACCTCAGTTGTACTATAAAATAGAAAGAGTTTAGTTTGCTTTTGTGCTACAAATGATTGTATTGACTGATGCATATTGTGAATTACCTTTTAACATTTGACTAATATCTTGTTTCTAATTAAGTTTTTACATAGACCAATTGCAGACGCGGTATAAAACATGTTTAAAATAGATATAACAACAGTACAGAGATTTTCTATGTGCCTGGAGAAGTTTCTCTTTCGCGAACAATAAAAATATGTTATCTAGGGTTGATCTGCCTTTCTGAAAACCACCTTGAGCTTTTGCAATAAGTTCTTACTGCTCTGTATATAATTTTAATCTTTCATTTAAAATAAATGTGAATAATTTCCAGAGACAGCTTAGCAAAGTAATTGGTCGGTAATTTGATGGGTCTAATGGTTCACCTTTATACTTATAGATTGCTATTATCCGTCCCACTACCAAAGATTCCGGAACAACCCCATGTTGAAAACAGTGTTAAATATTTTTAATATATTGGCATCAAAAGATTGGATGTACTTTTAATATATTCATATAGAATCACATCAGATCTGGTGTCAAAAACAAATGCATTTGCATTTGCATCTAAATGCATTTAAACACAATTTTCACAGTATTTGCATTTGAAGATTTTAGACGACAATTATTTGCATTTAAGTGTTTGAAATTTCAAATAGTTTTCAAATGCTTTTTCAAATACCTTTCATATATACACCAGTTAAGATATGAAATGGAATTGACTATTGGAAACTGATATTTCAGAAGTCATAGGAGTCAGCCTTTCAGAACCAGAAAACACATACAAATTCTTCATGATTTACTAAAGTTTTGGAATACTTTGAATTTACTTTGCTTGGAAGTTCCATCAGTCTATATACAAGTCTTTATAATGCGGGACAAATTCTGGCGAATATTATGAAACGTATTTGCTGGGTAGTTGTTGCTGCGTAATGCAGTACTGACTTCTAGTGGTGGGGTGTGGTAGTGGGTAGTTTAAGAGATCATAGACAGCAGGATCTTCCAAGCAAAGTAAATTCCAAATATTCCAAAAGTATCTTAAAACTTAAAAATGTGTATCTGTTTTGTGGCCCTGGAAGGTTACTTCCTTTGAAATATCAGTTTCCCAAAAACAATTCTATTTCATATGTTAACAGGCATGATCAGTGTACATTCTGGAAACAAATTTGCCAATACCTCTAGAAGACAATGCTGCTTTAGCTAGCAACAACCACCTAGCAAATTAGTTTCAAAACATTCTCCAGATTTTGTCCTACATCATAAAGGATTGTAGGCTTATGCACAACACTGTTTATCTATAAGATCAACCAATTGATTGAAGTAATTTAGGATATACCCGGGTATGACTATAAGTGACCATGTCTTTGTGAGAGAATGAATATAGAACAGCAGGACAGTGTTAAGGAGAGAAGATTACACTCCAGGTATGGGTGTGGGGTGCATTGATTTAAACAGTGTTTAACTTAAGCGTGTCAATGACACAGACGTAACGCGACAAATTCTTTATGACGTAAGAAATATTATGTTGAATATTTTGAAATTAATTTGTCTACAAGATGTTGCTGTCTAAGGCAGCAACATATTCCAGTCAATCAGTGAAAGGGTTAATGGCATAAGTTGCTCTTGTGAAGCAACGAGAAATTATCATGAAGAATGCACATTTGAATACAATTTGACTGATAGTTATTGGCTACTGTGTGAGAAATTACTTTCAGTCAAACCATTTTCAAAGTAAGCAACAACCAGAAAATTCATAAGTTATTTAACTATTTCACTGATGAAACATTTTTTTTATCTTTCATAAATGAGTATATTCTTCTTTATAGTACAGCATACAAACAAACAAATGCCTAAAAGCGAGGGCATTTGTGATTAGAAGTAGCATAGATGTATTTGTACGAAAATTAATAGAAAACAGCATGGTATTATCATAGCAATGTGACATCACTCGTGAATCGCTCTGGTAACGACTGACAATATCCATGCTTTTAAATTGGATATTGATCGATGGTAGTTATATCATGATGCACGATAACTCATGATATTAGGAGATGGGGATGTACGAAAATGATCGAGTATCATTCACCGACCCCTCTCAATTCCATCGTATGATCGTATCTTGGGTTTTCCTCAACATTGTCACCGTGACATCATACGGGTTGTGTATATGTGAATTATATGACCTTAGGTTTTCATGCCTCGCTCAGAAACAAGCTTAGCTCTGATGTCGATTTTTTTAATTTTCAAATTAAATTAAAAGATGAACTGGTGTCCATTTTTCAACAAATTTGGTGGAATATGGTGCTGTTGTAGACAGCAACACCATCCACCAAATTTGTTGAAAAATGTACACCAGATTCTTCGCTGTCGAAAGACCGAGGCGTGGGTGGAACTTATCTAGAGATGGGCGGGGCATAGGGGAAAATGGAAAGGTCCATTAAGCGTTTAATGTATGATGTACCCAATTTGATAGTGATTGCCTCAGTGTTATCAAGAGCAGAGAAGATTATCATTAACCCACCCCCGTATGATTTGCGAGAGTCTGTCTTAGGCCAACACAAACCAGTTAGTGGCTACCATCGATCCAGCTGAAGGAGTTAGGGTTCCAAAGTGTACCTCGAAACAACAACAACAACAACAACAACAACAACAACAACAACAACAACAACAACAGCAACAACAACAACAACAACAACAACAACAACATGATGTTGTAAATCAAATGATGCCGCGCAATGGCAGCCATCTTGGTGGGATGACATAAACCCGCTGGTTTAGATAGACACACGGACGAATGGGACAGTGATCATGAATAAATAATACAGCTAGTCAGGGACGAGCCTTTCCACGAGGTTTCACTAAGATAATCCAACCAAAAGAGAGGTTATCGAAACGAAACGAAAGATTTTCATGTATGGACGGATAGACGGGCTGACACCGCGATAACTCGCATCTCAATAGCCCCATAGGCCATAGCCAAACATGCCATGAAGTTTTGCCAATATACTCCAAGCAAAAGTAAAGTTATCAAACGAAAGCCCAACATGCGCACACACCAACGGACGGGCACCCCGCCAGAAAGATGTATGGATGGACAGATGGATAGATGGACTGATCCCCCAAATTAACCAGCGTACCCTGAGCACCATAGCCAAACTTTTCGTGAAGTTTCAGTGCAATACACCAAGCAAAAGGAACGAAGAACTCTCGTGTGACAGATAAACGGACGGATGGATGGACACACAGACGGGCGGATTACTACTACTACCGCTACCGCTACCACCACCACCACCGCTGATACTGCAGTCAACGCCATCATTCGTTCGTTAGTTCTTTCGTTCATTCGTTTATTTATTTTACAATGCTTTTGATCTTATGCCGTTTGATTAGTCCATTTCAAATAAATGTTCTTCATATTTAAATCAGACAAATTGTTGAGGATCTGTGTCATTCCCACCCCGCCGCGCCCACCACATACATTCCGGATTTACACGCCCCGGCGTGCTATTTGTGCGCTGGGCAGCGTGCTCTAATTACCAACATTAACACCAATTAGACCGGTTTAGCCTCGACTAATTAACGCCTGACATCACCGTATTGTTTTAACAAGTCTGCCGAGACCTCTAACCCGCAAACATATTACGGCTACCCCCAGCAGTGACAGGGCGGGGATATCGCACGCCAACGCCAAAATACTGACCACTCAACCCATCCTTCCCCATCTTTGAACGGGCGCCATATGAGCAGTCATCCAACACCCGGTCAGCCAGACAACGACATATAGCGCACGAAACCAGAACTTTTTATGCTTTTAGCAGTTTTAGGCGTACTTTTTATGATTAACTTTTCTAGTTTAGGAGGTTTTCCCGCATAAATGCGCTTCATCGAAATGCGTGCGAACCCTTGTCAAGGAACAATAAACTTAGCCGAATGAAACTCGGTAGTATTTAGTAGTATTTAGTATGTATTCTTGACTTACACATAGCCACAGATTGGAATAGAGGTATGAAATATTGTACTCGATCAGCTTATTCTCGTTTTATATTGGCCCAACCAAATACATAATCAGATCTGATCTTTTGGGAATAAATTCACCGTTTATAGGCCTATATTCAGATTTCAATACAAATATTTTAGATATATTAACAATTTAAATATGTTATATTCCCCAACGCGTAGTGCAAACAGGTTAATATTTCTACAAAGCACCTTTGGCAACAGTAGTAAAATGTACAACATCTAATTAACATCTAATTAACATCTAATTAACATCTAATTAACATCTAATTAACATCTAATTAACATCTAATTAACATCTAATTAATTTAAAAATATTATTTACTTCTTATTGCCCGAATATTATTCGGCAACCATAAATAATTACCCTATCGCAGCATTCGTTAATAATAATAATAATAATAATAATAATAATAATAATAATAAAAATAATAATAATAATAATAATAATAATAATAATAATTATTATTATTATTATTATTATTATTATTATTATTATTATTATTATTGTTACTATTATTATTAATAATTATTATTATTATTAACGAATGCTGTGATAGAATAATTTATGTCAGCCGAATAATATTCCTGCAACAAATAGAAAATATTTTAAAATTAATTAATGTTATTGAACTACAATTTAAAAAAATACTGCCGACGATTATGACGACGAAGACAACGGCGGCGATGACGGTGGCAATGATGACGACAATAATGACATCATCATCATCATTATCATCATCATCATCATCATCATCATCATCATCATCATTGTCCATAAATTATTATTTTCATACACCATTCATTATTCCAATTCCCATATCATTAATGCTGATATTTTCTAGTAGGCCCTATTAATATTACAGTCAGCATATTTCTTATTAGTCCGAATATTGTTTTCATAGTTCTTATAATATTCATCACATTCATTATTCATATTATATCCCTTGTCATATACTTATTCTCACCGTTTTCAGTAGATCAGGATGTAGGCCTACAGGGGCACACCTTGACGCGTCACAATGATCCTTAATTTATAGAAATCTCGTTTCCGTTGAAGGCACAGTCCTATGAAAGTAGGCTTAATATACTCCCGAAGTGAACGTTATTGATCAATAGTGTTAATAAATCTATCAGTATCAGCAACAATAATATTTCTAATATTCTAAAACTAATTTGATATTTTGAAATAAAATCTGTTCAAAATCGTCGAAATTAATTTCGTCTTAAAGAGCTCGTCATGCGTTACTGTGGTTCAAAGGATCAAAGAATCAAGAAACACGATAAACAACAAATTAATATAAAGCGTATCTCAGAAATAACGTTAGCACGTTTACAAAACAAATTAAAATGTCCACATCCTGGAGAGGTACCTAGTTTTCTTTATTATGAAAATACAACGTAATGTTAAATATTTTAAACATAACTGGATTGGAAGACATTGCTACGTAAGCCAATCCATTTATGTTTGAAATATTCAGCAGAACATTTCTTGCATCGTTTTCAAAATTGTAGGCCTACTAACTAACATGTTTTTGTTTTGGAAGTGTTTTAACCCGTTAATGACTAAATTTATTCGAAAAATAAAATGTTTACTTGTTGAATGTCCATTTGCAGGCCAAGAGAATACTATTTGTTTTAAAATTTACCGTTATTAGTGGCTGGCTCGGTCATTTCAGTGGTAAAATTTGAAAAATAGTCTTCTCTTGGTCTGCAAATGGACATTACTCAAAACCACTACAGAGGCCGATTTTGACCGGTTTCGTCACGAAAGGGTTAATGATTTATGAGGTGTAATATATACACAGATAGATTTGCAGTCGATTCTAAAGCTTACATTAGAACAAAGGATATCACCTCATATTTGTGCGCGATACTCCATACAACCCGATGTTTTAAACCCAGATGTAATACACATTAAAATGGCAGAACAGTAAATCCGTCAGCAAATTTCCGTGTCGCACGCCACAGTTCCATTCGCACATGTGCGCGCCCACAAGCCAACACACAGATTAATAAGTGTGACCAAATCTCGTTTTATCACGTTCTATAGTGCGATAAATTAACCAGTTTGATACTGTAGTAAAAAGAGAGAGTTAGTTGACGGGGTTAAGATACGTGTAGTATGTAAGAATGGCGTTGCGCAGTAAGATCTTCTACCACGGCGGACAGCAACACATTACTGCAACTCCATCTTCAAGATGTGCATCATCTTGCTGTTTGAAATTGAATGCACTAAGACCCGCCTTAGGGTGTACTAACAATTACAGTCACTTACAATCACCTGTCTTAAAGAACCACCATCGCTTGGCCACAATAGCCAGGTCGTCTCTCGAGGCGGGATACTGCGATTGAAGCCTAATTTCTTCATGAAAATTTATATTTTTCGAAGAAAATGTCCATTTGTGGACCAGGAGAAGACTATTTTTGAAAATTTATCGTTGAAATCATTCCAGTTGTACATTTTTAAAAGTAGTCTTCATTTGGTCTGAAAATGGATATTTTTCAAAAACCATGACAGGAGCCGCTTTTTGCTGGATTGAGTGTTAAATGGTTATACATACGCCTATCAATAAAGCAAAACACAAAGTTCTAGAGTGTATAAAGCTAAAGAAACAAGCGTAGTACTGGTCCTCATAGCGATCGGCTCTCGATACTTCACGTGCTGCAGGTTATTGCACCGGCGTGTTACCGACCATAGGAAAACAATGTACCAGAAATTGAGAAGTTCCTTTTATCAGAGAAAAATATTACCAATGGCTATATGGCGAATCTATTTACCGGTACCCGCTTCCGAAGTGTGATATTGGAAGGTGTATGACAATATTTAGATATCGTCAGTACAGGATAACTTTCAAAGAGAGGCGTATCAGTTTCCATAGTAACGCCCTCTCGATGTTTTCCCGACTTTTACTCGGCCAATGGGATAAATGATTTGGCAGTTTTGGATTCGCCGTTTCAAAGATTCGTCAATTTCCGTAAGAAAATACGCCACTTCTAGCTGGGTATGCGTGATCTGTTTATGTACGCACCTGGATCATCCGCTATCTCATCGCTACCATGGATACCAGATCCGTTTTGAAACCGTAGCTGATCGGGATTTTAATCGAGTTTCGCATCACGTAAATCTTATACAGCGCTAGACATAATACCAATGGAGATGCCATATGTTACACGTGAATCAGCGACACAGTAAGCACAAAAGATGCACCATCACCAGATGTTCCGGAATGGAAATTGCAAATTTCTTCCATCGCAATTCGAAATCGCTGTAAATGAAAATTTGAATATACGTGGAACCTCGGCATCATTTTATATTCACCCATCGTAAGAAATCATAAGAAAGCCTAGATGCACGATGCCTATCATAAGTAACTATACAAACCTATACATGGCCCACACATGTGATTCCAATATTACGTTAGCGAGATACTACAACAAATTAGGGAAGTGCATTAGCGCCATGAAGAAAATTAATTTAGAATTATATATCTCGGTTTTTCGAGTCTTCTTTTTCTTCTTTTCGTTCGCTGATCATACCGCCAGTCCTGTAAGTGACTATCGACATGATCATAAGCGTTAAGTGCGTGGATCCATGGTTTATTAGAGTGCGCCGTGCGGCCTGGAACCTCCGTCTCCAGCACTCGAGGTTTCTGTCAGGGTTACCTCACCCTTACCTCCTTTAGTCGCCTCTTACGACACGCAGAGGATACGGAAGGTGTATTCTAAGCCCCACCTACAGGGCAGGTTTTTCGAGTTATTACATCTAAATGGTGATTTATTAAGTCGAAATTTCGAGCTACGTATTTCAAATTTTCGAGTTAAGTGATATGCGACTCAAAATTTCAACTTGATATCTCGGAATTTCGAGTTATTATTGCGAAATTTGGAATAATTAGGCCATGTCCATATTTAAAGTTAATTACCTCGAATTTTCGAGCTACATACCAGTACCCTTCTAGAATTTCGAGATTTGTAGCATATCATTTCGACATAATAACTAAAAATGTTGACATAATACATAAACAATTTGAGTTAGATACAAAGAGGATCTCACATGAGTTGACATTTCGTATCAAGTTTATCACACAGGTGTACAAAGATCACATTAGAAACAAGCTTTAGGTCGTGTGATAAATTCGAAATAGCAATGAGTGTTAGATTATATTTATCACATAAGGTATAATTTTGAATTTTCACATCTATTCTCGTCATTTTCTTCCCATTTTGCTTTGCTTTCGTTTATCACTAGTTTCACTATTGACAGTTTTGACCAACACGTGACAAAACATAGGTTATATAATAAGCCCAACAGCTTATATTATCACAGATCTTAAATTATTTCTTATTCATCTTTAAAGATATCCGAGCTTTCTATTAAAATGTATCAAAATGTTCTATTCTATGACATCTTAACAGTACTTAGTAAAAATAACGCCGCGTGCAGTTTTGTTGTTTAAAGAATGACACGCAATGGAATGCAAGTTTACTTATACGATAACATTTAGTTTGGTATAAGAACGAGTCAGCAAGATAGCCTATATATTGGCATAATAACACAGAAAGTTGTTGCTACCAGCGTTACTTTTAATGATTATGAGTAGGCATACACTCAGTACGTGATGTATTCAAAACGTAATACCTGTTTTCTTATTTTGATACGTTCCGAGTGCCGATAAACTTCAAACTTGAGACGATCCAAAATGAGGCAATGAATACTGAGTTATATAGATATTATCTCACACATTCTATCGTTGCAGGACAAACAGAAGCAGGCCAATTAGTGCGGATGCTTAACAAAAACTGTCGTGACACGCTGGACCAAAGCACCACACTTGGTATAGGTCTTTGTTAGACCATATAAAATCATTATTCGAGGAGGTGCCAAGCCTATGACAGCTGGATTAGGATTTTTCAAGGTGGCCGCCGACACCATTATCAGAAATAGACACTCTCATCACAACTTTGAAACTAATTGACTTAAAAAGATGGAACCTGTATATATACACCCACTCATTAAGGGTCAAGCTATGCAATGGTATTGGTTGCATGGCGCCCGATGACTTATTTGACAATGTTCCAAAATGCCTGCCGTTGCCATTACACAAAATTATATTTTCCGGCGTAAAGTTGAAAAAAAAAGATGTAGAGAGATACAACCTGCGTCTATACCAACTATTTCAAGTTTAACCAATACACATGATACCAGGAGGACCTTACTTGTACTCTGTATGATAGTTCATCGTGTTCAAGCAGTGTAAATGACCTACAGAGAGAATTGTTTCAACGAACGAGGTCAATCATGCAAGACCGGCCACCAACACATGCTGCATTGATTGGGCATACTAATCAAAGTATTTATCAGACTAGCATTTGACCGAGATGCTTAGAAGCTGGACAGAACAAAACAGTCAATGGTAACCTATTTTGACCACACACCAGAGGTCTCAGAAAACTGCAGGCAGCTGATCAAGTGTGGATGCAAGCAGAACATATTTGGACAACGAAATGTGTTTGTAAAAAAACTAGCTCTATACCACTGTACATGACTTTGCATTGCCTGATATGATTATTACTATAAAGACATGCATATCTCACACAGAGTGTCATTAAATTAGAAGTTTTAGACCAAATTCTGCTGAAGTCCTTGATATTCGATGTGCAACATCTTAATGACTGCCGATCTTGCAAGATGGACAAATATGATGTTAATCATCACAAATTCTGTATCATTACATAGCTTAGCCATGGAAAAGTGTGCATAGGCACTGTTTATTCCTTTCTAACCCATTTCGTTTTATAATTATTGTCAGAAGGGAGATTCTCATTAATGGCGGCAGTAGCCATTTTGGAATATGGTCAAATATAACACCGTGCACAATAAAACTAATACCAGTACACAGATTTACCTTTAATTAGTGGGAATACACACTGGTTCTTTAATTAGTGGGAATACACACTGGTTCTTTAATTAGTGGGAATACACACTGGTTCTTTAATTAGTGGGAATACACACTGGTTCTTTAATTAGTGGGAATACACACTGGTTCTTTAATTAGTGGGAATACACACTGGTTCTTTAATTAGTGGAAATACACACTGGTTCTTTAATTAGTGGGAATACACACTGGTTCTTTAATTAGTGGGAATACACACTGGTTCTTTAATTAGTGGGAATACACACTGGTTCTTTAATTAGTGGGAATACACACTGGTTCTTTAATTAGTGGGAATACACATTGGTTCTTTAATTAGTGGGAATACACACTGGTTCTTTAATTAGTGGGAATACACATTGGTTCTTTAATTAGTGGGAATACACACTGGTTCTTTAATTAGTGGGAATACACACTGGTTCTTTAATTAGTGGGAATACACACTGGTTCTTTAATTAGTGGGAATACACACTGGTTCTTTAATTAGTGGGAATACACACTGGTTCTTTAATTAGTGGGAATACACACTGGTTCTTTAGTTTCAAGGTTATGGTGAGAAATGCTAATTCTAATAATGGTGGCGGCGGCCATCTTGAAAAATCTTAGTCCACGTGGTTTGGGCACCTCCTTGAATAATGATTTTATGTGGCCAAACTGATACCTGTACCAAACCTGGTGCTGGAAGTGTGGTGGCCAGGATTGACAGCTACAATATATGCTCATCCACAGGGCTGTTGGAGCAGGCACAGGTACCATGAATTGGGTATAAATGTTCGCCTCCCCAATGCCAATCTCTGTGGTTGTGACACACCTTGTATTCCACATAATTTGGTGACTAATTATCTGCGACAAGGCCTCGAAATTTATAGAAAGGACAGAGAGAAATGATTACACAGTTTAAACTAGAATGTACCCGAGGGAAATGCTGACTCACTCCTTTGCGCCCTTTCTTAACCATGCACTTAGTAACCTCGATGACACATGTAGTGTATCCGTTGACCCAAAACTCAAATCAATAACACACTGTCGTAATATGAACGCGTGTGCTAAATCTGATGATCTCCCTCTTGCATTTCAAAGTTATGGTCAACATCTATATTCCGGTATGCACCTCGCGACCGCGGGACCTAGATATTTTATTCTTTTCTCTGTAACTTATCAAACATCTAGCTATCTAAGCTATCTAAGACTCTGAATGGACGTGACAAATTTGATGATCCTACCTACTTGCGTTCACGATTTATGGCTAAAATATGTATTTCGGGATGCACTTAATTACACCGTGGTCTAGATATTTGAACTTTTGACCTGAAACTAAGTTTCTAGTCAAGACAATATGAATGTATGTTACCGATTCTGTGATCCTACCTTTTCCGAATTCCAGAGTCACCTACGAACATGTGTATTCCTAAATGCACTAAGTGAGCTCGTGGCCTCGATGTTTGACCTTTTGACCTCAAACTAAATTTTTTATAGCCACTCATGATATAAATTTGGTGTTTCTACCTCATAAGATACCGGAGATATGCATAGGACAGACAGACAGATGGACGGGCGGACGGTCGGACGGATGGACAGAGATGGGCAGACGGACTGACAGGTGGCTAGACGGACGGAAGGACGGGAAGACGGACGGACTGGCGAACGGACGGATGGCACCAAACGTTAATTAGTCCCTGATTTCTGAATTTTAAGGCCGTCATTAAGCTTTCGTGACTTTTCCAAAAATATTCTTAGCATAAGAAAAGCTTACTGCTTATGAAATTTCTTGGGTGACAATTTGTCTTTCTGGTTTAAGTTGATTTCTCAACGTATTTACAATATGACTAAAGTTGTAAATATTTCCAATACTAATAAATCGTAAAATCGTTAATGTATTTACAAACTATGGCGTGTTGCATATCAAAATTATTAGCAGATCGCTTCAGATACCTACCTACTTGCGTTCACGATTTATGGCTAAAATATGTATTTCGGGATGCACTTAATTACACCTTGGCCTAGATATTTGAACCTTTGACCTGAAACTAAGTTTCTAGTCAACACAATATGAATGTATGTTACCGATTCTGTGATCCTACCTTTTCCGAATTCCAGAGCCACCCACGAACATGTGTATTCGTAAATGCACTAAGTGAGCTCGTGGCCTCGATGTTTGACCTTCTGACCTCAAACTAAAATTGTTATAGCCACTCATGATATAAATTTGGTGTTTCTACCTCAAAAGATTCCGGAGATATGCATAGGACAGACAGACAGATGGACGGGCGGACGGTCGGACGGTCGGACGGATGGACAGAGATGGGCAGACGGACTGACAGGTGGCTAGACGGACGGACGGACGGGAAGACGGACGGACTGGCGAACGGACGGATGGCACCAAACGTTAATTAGTCCCTGATTTCTGAATTTTAAGGCAGTCATTAAGCTTTCGTGACTTTTCCAAAAATATTCTTAGCATAAGAAAAGCTTACTGCTTATGAAATTTCTTGGGTGACAATTTGTCTTTCTGGTTTAAGTTGATTTCTCAACGTATTTACAACATGACTAAAGTTGTAAATATTTCCAATACTAATAAATCGTAAAATCGTTAATGTATTTACAAACTATGTCGTGTTGCATATCAAAATTATTAGCAGATCGCTTCAGATACAGCTATGTAATTTCCAGATTATACACATTGCAAATAGTAATACTCACTTACATACCAGAAAAAACGCTGTATCGTGAAAACGCCAGCAGCATGGGCCTAATTAGTAATGAAATCACGTATCTTCACATACACTGTAAGATATGAATATTATTGCCTTCTGTTTATTCTAACCATATTCTTTGGTCTTGTTTGTCCAAACGCTACTCGAGTACGATCATGGCAAAGTAACTGCAATGGTAACTATTGTACATATATGTGTACGTTGCATCAGGTGATGGGTTTCAAACTCTGTTTCACACGACAAGTTTCTGCCATGGCCTCAAAAAGATAAGTTAATGGTTAGCTACCCATCAGAAGTAGGCGTGGGCAGATGAATGAATTAGAACTTAATGCTTTCAAGATATGGCCACTAAGACAAAACTGAAAAAACAAAGAAAAGCTTTGCTGTTTTAGTAGGTCAAACACCGTCTTGTCAAGCGACGATCACTGATAATCTTCTATCGTGGTGGATATTAACAGAACTCTTCACAAGATCATCCATTGCTACATAAGACAATAATTCCTGTTATATTCCTTTGTTGTTTGATGAAAGATTCAGTGGCAATGAAGAATAGAATGGCAAGCTACAGACAATATCACTTAATATGCTCGAGCCGTTGGTGTAAAATATCATCGATACTGCTATGTGAGATCTATACATCGCTGCTAGTCAAGACGGTAAAATTACTCAATGACGAGATCCAGCAGAAGAAGAACTGGCAACAGATAGTGAATTTCTCAACATCCTGGTTGACTTTATACCATTATTTAGATGGATGAGGGTACTAAAACGTATATACAAATATGCTTTTAGAGGATGTATGATGAACTTACCGATAGGTTAATACAAAACAATGAAGTAACAACAATCCGTACCAATATGCATTATCTAGAATTCTCCCGTCGTTATTACAGAGAAAATGATCCAAAGGAACGTAAACTAGTGTGGTTCGAAAGGAAGGAGGAAATGTATCATTAGAACAGGACATGAGAACAGTTTTGAGTCTGCACGAAACATTTGGAGGGGCATCCTTAAAGCAAGCCAGAAAAGAGGGTCGGTTTATGGATCACTCCTAAGTGATGATTGTGATGATACATCAATTTCTTCAAAGACTCTACTTACATGGGGGTATTGAAAGGCGATCTACAGCCTTATTGTTTGAAGAACATACTACAATTACTAACACTTCAGTAACCATCATTGGTGAAATTAGAATGTACTCGAGGGATATGCTGACTCACGCCTTTACGATATGTGTTAGCAATGCACTTAGTGAGCCCGTTGTATAGATAATTGATCCGTTGCCCTCAAAGCCAACGCAATCATTAATGGTTCTTATTTGAAGGCATATATTAAATCTGGTGGTTCTGCCTTTTTGCACGAAAAATGTGTATACCGTTATGCACTTCGTGACCTTGATATTTGATGTTTTGTCATGGAACTAATTGAACTTCTAGGCATTTATAATATGAGTCAATATGCCAAATTTCGCAAAATATCGCGCAGATAAACAGACAACAAACAAACAAACAGACGGAACCAACCGCAATATTCACACGGTATTTGGTTGCGTCATAATAATAATAATAATAATAATAATAATAATAATAATAATAATAATAATAATAATAATAATAATAATAATATATGAAGACACATGTTGAATAGCCTAACAATTGTAGAAATTGCATCCTGACATTCAAATGGTGAGAATCAGCGTGTTCCTGTCAGACTAAAAGTGTATACGTACGCTTGCTGTGCTCAGGATGAACATGGGTTGCTCTCAACTACTGTAAGAGTAGAAACGGGGCGCAGTGTGTAATTTAGGGAATGGCTCAATATCTTCGTGCCATATATCTATTGAAAAGAAGACCAGTCTTCTTTGCCGTGGAAGTGATTAATTTGTCAGATAACAACCCGATAGTAAGTACACTGCATGGGATTATGATAGTGACGTTAAACCGATGTTTAATATAATTCTCCCTGACAATACATCTCCTGAGCACTGTTTCTGATTGGTCTGTCCAAAACTATAAAGACACATGCAGAAGTGAAGACTACTGTATCCATAGAAACGTCAAACCCACACAAAATCATAGGTATCCAGACTTTAAGGGAGAACTCATTTGTAGCAAGAGTTTTAAAACTATCGCCATAATGATATTTCATGTTTGTCTGCCATATATTGTCACAAGCAAATCTCTGACCGTCATTAAACCATTGACAATGAAAGCTCAACGGCAAGCATGCACAATGAAGAAGTCAGCACAACTGAGCTTGTCAATTAGCACGCCCGATGTCATGACAACTGGGAATACAGATTCGGCTACACAACAGCCATAATTTAATACATCACAGCAAGTACAGATGCATGCTTCAGGTCAAAGATGTCTGGAAGCGAATCATCAGATAGTTCTGACATCGACATACGTTAAATTCTCATGACCACATGCCACTGACAGAAGCTTCGACGCAACCCCTCATAGCAACACGAGTAGATGAATGGTCCACAGTAGTCACGGTTCATCGACATGCCCATTGCATAACACATAAATGCAGAGATTGCTGGACAACACAAGAAAATTTTCATTGCATTCACCCAGTTAGACATAATAAAATGTATAATTTACGCACGAGCTGTAAAGTTACAGTCAATCAAACCAGAACCCAAGAAAGTCTATGTATTCAGAGTCTGTGAATTCCATATTTTAACAATGTTCCTT
The DNA here is from genome assembly GCA_034401795.1 of Chaetoderma sp. LZ-2023a. Taxonomy (NCBI): domain Eukaryota; kingdom Metazoa; phylum Mollusca; class Caudofoveata; order Chaetodermatida; family Chaetodermatidae; genus Chaetoderma; species Chaetoderma sp. LZ-2023a. Next base: position 38,204,817 of record CM067369.1, on the reverse strand, counting down.
GAGAGCCATTGGTTGTTCGATTGATGGAAGTTACATAATGGTGCAGGTGTTGAAGCTGGTAGTTAAGGATCAGCAATCGACCTTTCCCACATTAGCGTATTTTGGGGAAACACCTTCCCAGAATACATTGCTCATACCACTTGCGACTGGTAACCGTGATAGACAACGCACACACATTACTTTACTATTAGTATCAGATATGTGGAACAACACATTTTAAGCAGTTTAAATGAAAAACTAATTTCATAATATTATTACGGTCATACATCATTGGAAAGCCACGCCAATTTTCTATACATTTATGTTTTATTCTTTATAGTTTTGTAAAATTTAATACAGTTGATTGTAATTTAAAAATAGCCCAAAATGTTCACTTGAATCAATGAATCTAGGTACAATGATGTATTTTATACACGCAAATAATCTAGTGAAAATTTTACCAAAATATAAAAAAAATAATGCATTAATGTTTAAGCAATTGAATGCGCTTTCCAATGATGCATTACGGTGATTTTAGTTCATCACAAGAACGGTTTAAACTGCAGTATATTTTAGTGCAATTGTAACTCAATGCGGGTCAACTGCTTTTTGACGGCATTACCAGCCAGCGGTTGTGCTCTGAGCGTTGGTTTAGGGGAATCCCAGCGATAATAAAGTCAATGTGGGAAAGGTGTACCATTTCAACATCTTCTTAATGTACACACTACCATATTGCAAACTTTATCTGAGGCAGTCCATGGTGAAATTGAAGCATCAGAAGTACCATTACCAAAGTCAGTCAACCAAGCAACAGACTCTCGAAACCGAATGCAAAGTAAATGATCACCACAAATCAAAATATATGACAAAGGGGTGGGTTGCTATAAAACATTTGATAAATGTAGCACTAGAAAATTCCAGTGCAGATGGTTAAGGGAATTTGATAACATCCAAGATGATGAGGATGTATGTCTGACTTGAACTCGTCATTCTCCAATTTGTAACGGCAACATGTCAGGGAGATGTTTTCATCTAACATCCATGGAAAAGCGATATGCTTAGGCCTACTTCTTTTGTCAAAAGCGATCCAAATATGCTTAGTATATGCTGAATATCTGACACAGTGTATAGTCTTCAAGCAGAGGCCGAATATATATAGGAAATGTTCAGCTAATTAAAGAACCCTACATGTAAAGAAATCCGACATCTTTCTGTAGCTTAGGAATGGACCTTTCCAAGTTTATCCATCGATCACCTGACGTCATATGACGTCATAATTAACTAAATGACATGTATGCTAACGTCATAATCATGACGTCATGAGTGATTCCAAATAGTCGATCCTTTACGCTTAATAGTCCGACACGTTGTACGAATTTTATGTCTGCTATTTAATAACCATGCTGTTGAATATTTTAAAACTAATTTGACTGGGTGCTGTTGCTGCCATATTCAACAGTTTAGTTTGAGATGGGCGGGGCATAGCTAAAGGTGGAAAGGTCCATTGACCGTGCACTGGGCCAGGTAAAGCAGAATTTAAAACTAATAAGGTGATTAAAAGGCATAGCGCAGAACACCGCATAGATCGTTTTCTAATTGCTCCTCAACAAGAACGTCTCACAATTGACGCAAAAATAAAATCGGAGGAATGGCTATCAAGACACACACTATATACTATGAGATGTCTGAGTGTAGTAACTGTGCAATCAGACATTTATGCAGCCAGATACTTTAATGTCTCACATGGTCAGGTACATATAAATGTGAAATCTTATTCCTACTTTGTGTGAAAGAAGATATACACATGTCAAAATTATTTTGTCAAACAAGGACTCGTAAAAAGGATATATCTTATTCCGCCTCTCTGATTAATCGGTCATTTTACAGCTAGATACTTATATAAATATATATATATGAGAACACATAAGAGAGTGAACCTGTAGTTGCGCTTGCAATATGTGTGTAATAAGGCATGCATATGTCAACATAATTTAGCGTGTCATAGAATGGCTCACACATAGAAGAGAGTGAGAGACCAATCTTGCTCACAGTGTTTGATCTACTACGTGACTTAGTGCAAGAAATGATGGCATACTAGGTAGTGGTTAAGCTAGAATCTGCTTCATATAATAATAGATGTGAATTGGAAACTTGACAAACCACTGCTTATGCTATTAAAGTTTATTTCCTCTCATATACCGGATTTCTTTCAAGATGTATCATGTAGCTAATGCTATGTTGATCAGTCGATAAGCCCGGTAATTTTAAGGTGCTGCTTAATATATTTTCTGTTAATTCAAATAATCATTATATTTTAGCCCGTTTCAATGAAGCAAAATATACGTGTTATGGGTGCCATCAGATTTAACACCAAGACCTTTCTTAATCAGTATACTTTTCTAATCTTAAATATGTGGTGTAGCAATTAAAAAAAAATCAATGTACATGTTCTGCCCAGAGCGATGATGTAACCTCAGAGTAACTGATAGCATGTTAAACATAATTTTAAATTAATCTGCTTTATTTCGTGGAAAACGTACGCCTACTGTTGTGTTATCTTTTGCCATATAGTCCAGGCATTATATGAAAAAGGAGGGTCAACCCACACAAATTGCAACAAAATTTATTCTGCCATTATTCTTCTCAGAAAAGCAAATAAAAGAACATTAAAAGTCTTTCAAAATCGAAGTAGTGGAACAGTGCCTAATTTGCATAAATCCAAGATGGCCACCACAGGATTTACCATAAGACATTTTTCATCTCATCTTTATTTCTAATCAAGCTATTTGTACTGTCTAAAGGTGTTAAACCACACATAAGTAAGTGATACATATAAATAAAACATATGAAAAGTCCTGCATAATCTAAGGCATGAAAAGGGCATAATTTACAGGAATCCAAGATGGCCACCAAAATATTTGTCAATACAGTTTTGGCCTTATTGTCACTTTTAGTTAAGCTAATTTTCAAGGTATACGCCTTTAACACTCATATCAGCCACACACGCCTTCTTCAGTCGTCTTGAGAAATGTCCATTTACAGACCAACATACCATTTTTTTTACCACTGGAATGACTGGCTCGTTTATTCTTCTCTTGGTCTGCAAATGGACATTTTCTATGAAGAAGTTGAAATTTTCTTGAACAAATTTGAGTGTTAAAGGATTACTAGTTATCATCTTTTAACATTAAAATAGCTTGATTAGAAGTAAAAAAATGTTTTTAAGACAATATAACGCCAAATATTGTGGTGGCCATCTTGAATTTATACAAATTAAGCACTGATTTACTACTTGAATGTTAGGACTTTCTGCGTTTTATTCGCTTTTCAGAAATGAACAGTGAAAAGAATGTCTGTTGCAGCTTGTCTGTTGCAATTTGTTGCAGTACATGCACTTTCTGCTGTATGTCAGTTCGCATGTCAAATGTTATGGGTCACACCTGTTCTAGCATTTGACAAGCCCATTTGGGGGTGGGGTGGGGGGCGGGAGGGAGAGGCTCTAACAGTACAGGAGAGTGCACCAGCAGATAATGAGATCGGATCCATCGTACTGAGACTTGGAGGATTTCATACAGAAATAGGTTTCTTATGCTCTATTGGGCACCGTATTGCTGGAATTGCTGGAGTGCATATATATGATCAACACCATAGGTCATATCCTGAGTGGAAATGTGATTTCCTGGGCTGTTCAGGGACACCTACTTGTAAGTTAGACCCTCAGTGCCATGTTAATGTCAGATGTCAACAGCAAGCCAGGCGGGAGATGAGCAAGAGGGCACAGGTACAGCAGAGTCTTCCCATGAAATGATGAATGTACCTCAACAGAACCTAACCAATCTACCAGCGAAAAGATAAATGTCTCGTCAATGCCGGAAGCCCTTATTACTGCAGGAACACTCTATGCTGACATAATGGATGTGCCAATGACATTAGAAAGCTTACAGAGCTCCGAGGTCCTGTAGGATATCAATCAGAAACAGATGACAGGTGAAATGCCAGAACCAACATACAGCCAAGTAGTGTTGCAGTATCTAAAATGGTGACTATTTTCCAAACATTCATCAAAGCTGAGCGGACTGGTAACATACAGCTGCATTTGAAGACGATGCAGGAAATGTTGCCATATCTGACAGCTACATGCTCGACACATATACCCAATCTGTTCACCTGTATTTGTATAACATGGAACACCTACATGGACAACATTCATAGGTGTACCAGTACCCAGATCTGATAGATATTGAAACGAGTGGACAACACACAGAGGGGCCAGTGGCAAGGCTGGTGAAGGGCATGGCAGATACACAGTATTATGACTGGTGCTATGGCTGATATCACTGAATGTTGCGTGTGTTAGAAATGTTGGGGACATGATTATAAAAGACATGGTTGGCAAAAGCATTGTCAAATATTCATTCGTGAAAATAGATCAAGGGATTACCCGAAGTAACAACAGTGCAGTGAAAATCAGATATGATGAGATACACATGGATCCGCAGCTCTCTTTCAGAGGCTAGTGACTGTAGGGATACTCAATGAGAACCTGACAGACGTATTTCAATATCAATATAACCTCCTGCACTCTTCGAGAATATATGTACACCTCGACTAGCAAAGAAAGCATCCTTGTGTGATGCACTTCGGAAGTTGATGCCTGCAGAGGTGCCAGTAAAACCAGGGGATGTACATATGAGACAGAATCTCATAGAATCATGGTCCAATATATGAGAGGATATGTCAGTAATACATCAAATATGTGGCCAGTCGTGTTTGATGAATATTTGCATGAGCCAAGCAGAAGGGGCATAACACAGCAGTGAAGGACATGGATGTGCGCTGCAGCAACTGTGCTGTGTAATTATCAGGTTCTATGATATTCAGTGGATGAAAGGAAGACTTTCCAGCCAGGAGAATAAACAAATGTTCATAACGCTACTCAGTGATACCCTAGAGTATTATGGATGCCACACAGAACATGTTGTGTCAGGTCCTGATCTACTAATCCTGAAAACTGCAATTGCTGTGGATGAGAGAACCACTAAACCAACTTTCTTTGTTACAGATGACACATACATTTTGGTATTACTCTGTTTCCACTCACAGTCCAGCACACATAGTAGATACCTTCCGCCTGAACCCCGTTATGGCACGGAAAAGGAATCAAGATGTTGGAGCATTGCTATTCTGAGAAGCACACTTGCCTGGCAAGTATGTAACAGTGTGTTATTAGTTCGTGCTATCCTTTGGTGCGGCATGGCATCACATATATATGGATTGGGAAAGGGTGTTGCATTGAAGCTGATGCACACCAGTTAAGTTTTTCAGAAACAGACTGAAATATTTAGAGATCCAAACAGCATGAAAACATGTCATAGCAAGAGGGGAGATTGCCATAATCTCATTGCGCAAATGTCAATCATGTGACAAGCTAGATTTTCTCACAGCCAGAGGTTCTCCCCCAACCTCAGCAGCTATCAAATTCCACAGTATGCGCATTTACCTATAATTGGGTGGCACGTGGCGATCATATGATTCCAGAGGACTGGAAATGTTGTGAACATGATAGGAGTTACCTGCCAGTCATAACAGACAAGTGAGCATCCCAAATAGAACTTCTCGAGGTGGTTAGGCGTTACTGTAAATGCCTACATCATGCCTACATGCCTACGATGTTCTTGCAGGACGAGTGGGCTACATTGTTCTACTGGGTGTGGTCAGTGCAATGTTCTATGCAGTAATGTGACAAACATGGAAATGACGAAACATATGATGGATAACTCATTGTCAAAGATTACATTAAATTATATCCAACACATCTGTGAAGTAACAGTTATACCGAATGTGTAATTTATGATAGCCTGCACCTCGTCACTAGGCAAGAATATGGCTAAATCCTAATTATACATACGGACAATGCTATACACTATTCCAGAGTAATGTATGGTCGTCTGCTCCTCGTCACTAGGTCACAATATGCCTAAATTTTAATTATCCATGTGGACAACCTTATACACTGCCATCTGATGTCCATATAGAATTTCATGGTTCCGCTGCAACACAATTCAATTAACCTTATAACTGATGCACTTTAGGCCGTCAAATTAGGTGCCAACTAAAGAAAGGCAGTCACTTAATATACATGTTTGCTATCTTGAATAACTTATTATTGCATGATCAGTTTTCGTGGTGGTTGTGTACTTTTACGAATCGTAATGTTCATGTTAGATTGTAAAACTATGTTTTGAATATTTTACAATCCATGCGGGTTATTGCCCGAAGTTTCAAACTGTGAATAGTCGAGCCTGTCTATAACAGTCAATGTATGTGCAATCATAAAGTGGTCACTAAAGACAGATTGTTCCTTAATACACATCAATTTCAGACAATTACTGGCGGTTCTTTAAGATGTCTGGTCTTGTGACCACCGACTTTTTTTTAAATGGGCATAAAAGTCAATGTTCCACGAATGTTAGTCACTCATTTATTTATCTAGCATTAAAGTATGTGCTTAATGTCATCCATACTGTCACACTGGTTAAGTTTCGTGAAATTATAGTAAAGCATTCAGACTTAACGTGAAAGTGTAAGGCAAAATCGTTCAAATCAGGATATTACTGGACTTTATTGGCAGCCTGTTTGTATTTAAAAAATTAAATAGATGTATTTCTGCTGCTGCGTCTTTTTGCGTTATCAATATTTCATATTGCATATACTAGCATCTTGAAAGAATGGGACATGATTGATTCAAAGACAATAAATGGTCACAACTGTTGAATTCCTACATTCTGGTCACCATCTTGGATATATACAAATTAGGAATTGTTCAGATAGTTGGATATTTGATAAAGTTATAATGTTATATATAAATATATCCCTACCTTGTACAAAAGACCATGTTTTAACATCTTTAAACATTAAAAATAGCTTAATTAGAAGTGAAAATTAGGACAAAACTATGTAATCACAACTACTGTGGCGGCCATATTGAATTTGTGCAAATTATTCACTATTTCACTACTTCAAGTTTGGAAGACTTTTAATATGTTCTTTTCTTTACCTTTCTGAGATGAATGGTGATAAAATAAATTTTGTTGAAATTTGTGGTCTGTCATTTCATATATTGACTGGACTAATAGGCTTACATTTATCTATATTTTAAAATGTTACACGTTAATTAGAAATGCTAGGTTCAGTAGATGATATTTAATTGTTTCTGCATAGATCTAATATATGTGGTCTAAGCCATGAGAAATCACAAAATACGCATGCCATTGTTTTGGCACGCGTGGCCATGTTACTGGCCGTCAAATTCAAAATGTAGAATTGCACCCACATCATTTCACTCCTCCTATGAAGACTTGATCTAGAATGGAAACCAAGTATTAGCAAGAAAAACTGTGCTAAAGCTTTTTTCCATGTTTGACGGTGGTACTTTTAAAGGTTCACCTGTATAATAATTTTACATCGATAATTTAGATGATAGATAGATAGGTTATTGCAAAAATCCAACATAAGGATACGGCAATACAAGTACAATCGTATAAATAAACAAGATATATGAAACAACTATAGGCCCTATATAAATAAATAAACACTACTTAATTAAATTTATACATATTATACAAAGCAATAGGCAAATCGCGTCCACAATCGGATTAACTACTGCAAAAGATTGATCCACATCAAGTTATGCGCCGGACATTTGCAGCCCCGCCCACGTTCTGAGCGTGTTTGGATCGAGTTATGTGCTTTGAACCCTGAGGTCACAGGATCCCCTTTTTTCAAGGTGACTATACAGATAGGTTGCTAAATATTTTGAAACTAACCAGACCGGGCGCCATTGCAGTCTACGAGTACACCAGCACCCAGCCGAACTAGCCTCAAAATGCCAACAGAATGTTCATCAGATAGTAATTAACCATACAAAGGATCTGCAAACTTGACGGACTTTTAAATGTTTATGGTTGAGTTAAATCCGTCATTCGTTAGGTAGTTTGATTGTGACGTCAGCCTACATATGACGTAATTGATTGTGACGTCATATACTTGAGTGACTGATCGGATCTCACCATTAGAGATATTTATGAGCAACTCTTATATTAGTATACGGTTTTCATAAATCTTACGATGAAGTGGGGAACATTACCTCAATGCATTTCGTTTCTCCATAATGAATGATAATTAGATGTGAAATTCGGATGACTGTCTCGCTACACGCGCGTGATACATGGTTGTCGTCTGTCAAGCACATGTTGTAATGAGCACTGGTGGTGATTACAACAATTCATATGCCACTAGTGCGCGAGACATCATCAAGGGAGGGAGGGCGGACGCTTTAATTAGCGAGCTACTGGGATTGTTAAAAAGGCGCTCATTGGGTTACATCATCCCGTATAATGCAAGGTGACTTATGGATGGCACTCAAACACGCTCAGTTGTTCTCTAACGTGGTAGGTGGTCTGTCTTCCGGTCAACTTACGTGTCTCATCCGCTAGACACGTACATGGCATGTATTTGTGCGCATACGCTGATTTAAGCGTTTGAGCTATATACAATATGTCTAATGGAAACTTATGGTCTGTCTTTTTTCCTTGCATACACAAATTTAATCTGTAATAGGGGCCTACTACTAAAATAATTAAATTATAATTAGTCACATTTCCAAAAGGCCTACCAAACATTCATTTCGACAGTGAATTTGTAATTGTACACGAGTTTCTTTTTGTGCTTGAATGTTGTTTGTACATATTTTATCGGCACAAGATTTGCGCAGAGGCATCCGATCTGTCGCTCAAGTATCTGAAGTCATAGTTAATTACGTCACTATTTAGTTGACGTCGCCAGGAATCAAAACGACGTAGCTGCGCCACTAAAATCGAAAAGTCCGTCACAAAATTGTACGAATTGCATGTCTCTGATAACTTTGCAATTTAATAAACATTCTGTTACATATAGGCATATGCCCAGATAACGCAGCTTATCCGGCTGATGCTGGGCCTATACGTTCAGTATCAGCGCGGTATCGGCCCAGCATCAACCCAGTAGTCTGCGTTATCTGCATGGGTAGTTACTTTGAAATGCATAGTCTGCGAATTCAGGTTTCAATGTTTCAAATCGATTTCAATACGTGGAAAAAAGTGGGCGGAGCTGATCTAGAATTGGTTGGGCAAAAATAGAAATGAATCCTATTAAGGTGTCCTAGCGCACGTGACCAACATTTGATGCTAACCCTTGTTCTCAACAACGAGGAAGTTTTCAGTCAAACTTGACCGGGCCTGGACATAACAATATTGTTCTCTATTAAGCTGTCGCTTATTGGCACCTTAACACCCAAATTGGTTAAAAGACAATTTCAATATTCTTATGGAGAAGTGTCCATTTGTAGAGTAAGATAAGACATATTTGTGAAATTTTGCCACTGGAATGACTGACTTGATTATCGAGCCAGTTATGCGAGTGGTAAATTCTCAAAAATAGTCTTAATTAGGTATGCAAATTAACATTTCTCACGATGACTACCTGCTGTCTGCGGTGGTTGGACAGGAAACACGCTGGTGAAACATGGTTCACCGCTCACCAAGTAACCTCGCAACACCATTACAACGTCATGTCATTGCTTCAAATCAGCTAATGCAAAGCTAACCTTTGAGGTTCTGTTTGGTGCTGAACAATAGCTTCAGTCAGGATGTCTTCAGCGGGTTAATGCTAGCAGAGATTGTCCGTATGCATGTCGCGGACACAATGTACACGGAACAATGCTACTCCCGCTCGCTCGTGTGTGTGTGTGTGTGTGTGTGTGTGTGTGTGTGTGTGTGTGTGTGTGTGTGTGTGTGTGTGTGTGTGTGTGTGTGTGTGTGTGTGTGTGTGTGTGTGTGTGTGTGTGTGTGTGTGTGTGTGTGTGTGTGTGTGTGTGTGTGTGTGTGTGTGTGTGTGTGTGTGTGTGTGTGTGTGTGTGTGTGTGTGTGTGTGTGTGTGTGTGTGTGTGTGTGTGTGTGTGTGTGTGTGTGTGTGTGTGTGTGTGTGTGTGTGTGTGTGTGTGTGTGTGTGTGTGTGTGTGTGTGTGTGTGTGTGTGTGTGTGTGTGTGTGTGTGTGTGTGTGTGTGTGTGTGTGTGTGTGTGTGTGTGTGTGTGTGTGTGTGTGTGTGTGTGTGTGTGTGTGTGTGTGTGTGTGTGTGTGTGTGTGTGTGTGTGTGTGTGTGTGTGTGTGTGTGTGTGTGTGTGTGTGTGTGTGTGTGTGTGTGTGTGTGTGTGTGTGTGTGTGTGTGTGTGTGTGTGTGTGTGTGTGTGTGTGTGTGTGTGTGTGTGTGTGTGTGTGTGTGTGTGTGTGTGTGTGTGTGTGTGTGTGTGTGTGTGTGTGTGTGTGTGTGTGTGTGTGTGTGTGTGTGTGTGTGTGTGTGTGTGTGTGTGTGTGTGTGTGTGTGTGTGTGTGTGTGTGTGTGTGTGTGTGTGTGTGTGTGTGTGTGTGTGTGTGTGTGTGTGTGTGTGTGTGTGTGTGTGTGTGTGTGTGTGTGTGTGTGTGTGTGTGTGTGTGTGTGTGTGTGTGTGTGTGTGTGTGTGTGTGTGTGTGTGTGTGTGTGTGTGTGTGTGTGTGTGTGTGTGTGTGTGTGTGTGTGTGTGTGTGTGTGTGTGTGTGTGTGTGTGTGTGTGTGTGTGTGTGTGTGTGTGTGTGTGTGTGTGTGTGTGTGTGTGTGTGTGTGTGTGTGTGTGTGTGTGTGTGTGTGTGTGTGTGTGTGTGTGTGTGTGTGTGTGTGTGTGTGTGTGTGTGTGTGTGTGTGTGTGTGTGTGTGTGTGTGTGTGTGTGTGTGTGTGTGTGTGTGTGTGTGTGTGTGTGTGTGTGTGTGTGTGTGTGTGTGTGTGTGTGTGTGTGTGTGTGTGTGTGTGTGTGTGTGTGTGTGTGTGTGTGTGTGTGTGTGTGTGTGTGTGTGTGTGTGTGTGTGTGTGTGTGTGTGTGTGTGTGTGTGTGTGTGTGTGTGTGTGTGTGTGTGTGTGTGTGTGTGTGTGTGTGTGTGTGTGTGTGTGTGTGTGTGTGTGTGTGTGTGTGTGTGTGTGTGTGTGTGTGTGTGTGTGTGTGTGTGTGTGTGTGTGTGTGTGTGTGTGTGTGTGTGTGTGTGTGTGTGTGTGTGTGTGTGTGTGTGTGTGTGTGTGTGTGTGTGTGTGTGTGTGTGTGTGTGTGTGTGTGTGTGTGTGTGTGTGTGTGTGTGTGTGTGTGTGTGTGTGTGTGTGTGTGTGTGTGTGTGTGTGTGTGTGTGTGTGTGTGTGTGTGTGTGTGTGTGTGTGTGTGTGTGTGTGTGTGTGTGTGTGTGTGTGTGTGTGTGTGTGTGTGTGTGTGTGTGTGTGTGTGTGTGTGTGTGTGTGTGTGTGTGTGTGTGTGTGTGTGTGTGTGTGTGTGTGTGTGTGTGTGTGTGTGTGTGTGTGTGTGTGTGTGTGTGTGTGTGTGTGTGTGTGTGTGTGTGTGTGTGTGTGTGTGTGTGTGTGTGTGTGTGTGTGTGTGTGTGTGTGTGTGTGTGTGTGTGTGTGTGTGTGTGTGTGTGTGTGTGTGTGTGTGTGTGTGTGTGTGTGTGTGTGTGTGTGTGTGTGTGTGTGTGTGTGTGTGTGTGTGTGTGTGTGTGTGTGTGTGTGTGTGTGTGTGTGTGTGTGTGTGTGTGTGTGTGTGTGTGTGTGTGTGTGTGTGTGTGTGTGTGTGTGTGTGTGTGTGTGTGTGTGTGTGTGTGTGTGTGTGTGTGTGTGTGTGTGTGTGTGTGTGTGTGTGTGTGTGTGTGTGTGTGTGTGTGTGTGTGTGTGTGTGTGTGTGTGTGTGTGTGTGTGTGTGTGTGTGTGTGTGTGTGTGTGTGTGTGTGTGTGTGTGTGTGTGTGCATGTGTGCGTATGCTCGTGGATGTGTATGTGTGCTGATCTGTGTGTATGTGTATGTGTATTGATCTGTATGGATGTGTGAGGAGTGTGGAGGTGTATAGATATGATGGAAGTATGTTGAGATATGTGAACATGCGTGAATAATAATTATTGGATAACTTTATATGCATCGTTGTTTGATATTGTAGCCTTATGAATGAGAGCCATCATGAATGAATGAACAGACGTACTTGCAAGCGAAGACTGGTTAAATGATATCAAACGGTCAACACGGATTTAACGACGACGACGACGACGACGACGACGGCGGCGGCGGCGGCGGCGGCGGCGGCGGCGGCGTCGTCGACGACGACGACGACGGCAACGATGATCGGGGGCATGGTCGGGTAATTGGAAAATTAGTAAATAAATAGAAAGGTTGTTTATTTAGTGTTTTGTATTTCTATTATAGAGCCGACATTCCCGGCGCCATACGAGTCTGCATCAAACAGAGAAAACATTACACCAACTCTTATTTTTCGAAGAGAGAAAAATAAACTGAACATCTTATAAGAAAACGTATCAAATATTTGCCACATGTACACTGAAGGACAGGTATTCCAGTAACTCGCATTGAAAACAACACTAAATTGGATTCTAGTTCGTCAGAACATGTGCGCCACATATGAATAAACATGTCTCCACCTTCCTGTGGGTTTCATTTTCAGAAGACAATTTGCGCTTTGTATCTTACTAGATTGAGACACGATCCCAGATTCCTGCTCTAACAATAGAGGCGTGGCTTAAAGACCGGTCATCTTGTTACGTCATCCAAACGGCTAGACACAAACTCCACACAAGTGTGGTGTGACTGTAAATTTACTAAACGTACCAATGTAGATTGACTTGCTTTTCGTATCATCTTAACCCGTCAATCACTAATCTGATAGAGACATTAAAACCGACTCGATCTATCCTGTGGTCCATGTGAGATCAACATCTACGTAATGTTCGCAAGTTCTTGTCCGCATTTCGTATGTGTACATTTTCAATTTTAAGACGAATTAAGAGGGAATATTTCTCTCTTAATTATTCTTCATACAGGCGACATCTATGAGCTTTATATCATCTCGTGTAAGATAAAAGATTATTATCTGTTATGACTAGGCTAGTTCTGACGTCATTTTAAGATTCACTTCTGAGTAGCCACTCAATTCCGTTGGTGTTTGGGTGGGGCGGAGATTATTACGCCAACCGTCTCTAATTAGACTGAACCTAATATAGTATCGAAGGAGATCTCACAAGATGCGAATGGGCCGATTTCAATACTCGGTAAACAAGAAGCCTAAGTGCATGTGCATGTGTTTTCACGTGGCCCATTCGCATTTGAACCATTTGCATTTAAATAGACATGATTATAATATCATGGGAAAACCCATTATGGCCACCAACGAATTGACCAATCAATATTCTCGTTTGATATCTTGAAGCCTATTGCGAGAAAATCGTTCCACCCTGGTTTTGTTGAAATCGAGTCATTTATTAAAGAGAAATTCTAGAGGCTACCCCATAGGATCCTTTCACCTAAATTTGGTTAAAATCCGCCAATTGGTTTATGAGGAAATACGTTTTATATTGGAGAATTTAAGGAAAACGCCAAGATGGATGCAAAAAATTGACCATCAGTATTCTCGTTTGATGTGTTGAAACGGACCGCGATAAGATCGTTTCAGCCAAGTTTCGTTGGATGTGGGCCATTGATTAAGGAGGAGTTCTGTTTTAAATGGCTGCGAAAATGTTTAGTAAAGCCAAGATGGTCACCAAAAACAATGACCAATCAAAATTCTGAATAGATGTTGTAGAGCCAACCGCAGTAAGATCCTTTCATCCAGCCTTGGTTAAAATCCACCAAGCGGTTTAGATGAATTTTTGATAAGTTACTGTAAATTTTTAATAAAATCTAAGATTTTCACGTCAGAAATTGACCAAGCAAACTTCTGAATCGAAGTTCTGGAGTTTACCATGATAGGGTCCTTCTAGCCAAATTTGGTTGAAATCTGCCAAGCAGCTAATGAGGGGTATTGTAAAGTTTTTAAACAAAAGATTGAAGGACAAACGAGATGGCAGACAGATGACAGATGGCATATGAGAGAAATAGACTGATTGATGTCACAAAATATGATTGTATGGCATTGGAACTGGACACTGGTTACTTTGATCTGTGATGATGGAAGTAGTTCATGGGCTGCGGGGAACATAGGCTTCTGATAGGCTAATACAGTCACGTGACCTGAGACGTCATCAAATTTAAATATTAAGCCACACATTTTTTTTCTAATATACTTCCAGTACCGAAAACACCACTTTCGGATTGGAAATGCCCACTTCCGGACCGGAAACTGTATAAACGGGTGACCCCAAACCCGTTTCACCACCTGAGAAGCTACCACTTCACTTGAAACCTTTACACATCCTTTCTGAGGAAGTCCTGGACCCCACCCATTTCCAGAGTGATAAGATCACTTCCGGACTGGAAACACCGCTTCCGGACTGGAAACTATAGGAGTGGGTGGCCCCAAACCCATTTCACCACCTGAGAACTTCCCATCACCACTTGAAGCCATTACACATCCTTCCAATGGAAGCTAGGGACACCACCCATTTCCAGTGTGATAAGACCACTTCTGGACCGGAAACTCCACTTCCGTAGCAGAAGCATACTTATGCAAGTAAAAAATAATTAGAATCATAAATATCAAACGTGAATGAGAGTATGAATTTATGCTGATTATGTATTTTAACACTTTCTATAAAAGTTGAAACATTTAGAAATGAATCAGTAATTTCAAGGAAAGATTCTCAAAAAAGATTTTAATTATCAGTTGCTTTAAGAAAACAGTTTACCCCAGAAGAGGTATCAAGCTTAAGATGTATGATCTTATGACTACCTGTCTTACAGAACCAGTATCTTCTGGTCTCAAAAAAGCAGGTGATCACAATAGACACAGTTTTACTGTATTGAATCACCATTTTTTTGGTCTCAAAATGCAGGTGAACACAATAGACAGGTTTACTGTACTGTAAAACGTAGACTATGATCTTATGACTACCTGTCTTACAGCACCACTATTTTCTGGTCTCAAACCAGCAGGTGGTCTCAATAGACACAGTTTTACTGTATTGTACCATCTTTTGGTCTCCAAAAGCAGTCGACCACAATAGACAGGTTTTACTGTATTGTAAAACGTACACTAAGTGAACAGTATGTGTTGTTTAATTAGGTTCAAATGTAATAAGTCGTGTGCTCGAATAATCAGTGAATCATACCGTGTAGTTTTACAAGCATATTCAAATATATTGGACAAATATTTGATTTTCTTCCTACGTCAAATTCGACTTTGAACTGGAAGTGTTAGACGTTTTTTAGCTGTGCTTATATCCTCTGATAGAATATTAGTTGTCACACCAAATCAGATTTAAAACTGGATGTAAATCTACAACATTAAGCTGCATCCTTTTAAACAAAATAAGGAAGTGTGTTTTTAAAAGATTACATCTTTAATATTCTATCTCCTGGTGTAAATTAATCATGAGTTCAAATCTTGCAATATAATTGTGTATAAATAGAATAAATTCTCTGGCTCTATTCATATTGTAATGATTTGTGAGTGAAACTAATCACTAGATTTCGATTTCTTGGATTCCTTTATTGAAGTAAGTAGCAAAACACATTATTTATTTTGTTTTGTATTAGTATGTCAGTTTTTTATTTCTATCTATTAGTAATATTAATTTTAAATTTAACAAAACTATCGCTCAGAGTTCCTTTTAATGAGAGAAATTTTTAATTTGTACAAAATGCTTTTTAGTATGAAATGGTTAATTTGTGTTTATTTGGAGGGGGTGGGGGTGGGGTGGGTGGGGAGACATTCAAACTTCTGTATATAGTGATCACTTTTAATCATTAAAATGTTGACCACAAGCTAATAGCTCTTTAAGATGTGTGATGATTATGTCTTAAAGAACCAGTATCTTATGTCGAGTCAGTAATTCCAGTGGTAAATTCTCAAAAATAGTTGGTCACTCTAGAGAGGTTTGAATGTAGAGAGAAGTTTGACTGTCTGGTCTAATCTCTTTTTGGCATATATCCTATTAGTAATAGGATTACTGTCATGATTTGGGGCATTGATCTGACAATATCTATATAAATCGAACTGTCAGACCCATTTTGGCGCTTTGTGAATATAATATTCTCTCTTGTTATAAGGTTGTAACTAGAAATAAGGGTTGTGAAATATGTGTTTTTTCCATCAAAACTTAATCAAAATTCCCAAGACCAACCTTTGGATTTGTCAGTATCAGCCAGTAAATGTATCGATTCAAATTCACCAGACGGGGAACTTTTGCAGTGGAAGATTGGCAATGTGTCGGTTTCAACTCCAACTAAGGGTTCGAGTCAGAGAAAAATAAAATGGTATGATTATCTGAAAGATCTTGAAATGATTTCTCTGCCAGAGACATCTCCGTCCAAGAAATTTAAATCCAAGCCCGAGCCGGTAGACCTGACAATTCTGTAATTGGACGATGGATTATGGGAATCAGACTTTGACGAAGCAGAAATTGACAATATAATAAAACAAATCAGCCGAGACAATTCCAAGCCAGACAAAACCATCTCAGATCCGATCACATTGTCTGGAAATCCTGTAGATCCGATTACATCACCTGGAAATCTGACAGATCCTAGCACGTCTAACTGGAAATCCTGCATTCATAGACTTGAACGCTCATAAAGTGAATAAGTAAAATAGAATTTTTTTTAAATATCTCTCCCTTGGTCTGTTAAATGGATAGTTTTTTCTGTTGATTTTTTGGGTGTACTAGCAAGAGACATTTCCAAATAATGGTGGTTTTTTAGATGTGTTCATTCATAGACCTTAGATATAAGACTTACACAGCAGCTATTCGCATTGCATTATTCAGTGTGTCGGAGTTTGTTAAATATGTAGAAAGTAATGACTGAAAAAACCCCTGAATATGTATGTGTGAAAGCTTTGAATATTTTGAAAACTATGATGACTGAAGGCTGAGAAAAGCTTATTTCTTCCCTACCACACACACACTCACCCAATGTACGGACACACATGCACGCAAGCACACATGCATGCACGCACACGCACGCACGCACGCATGCACGCACTAACGCACACACACACACACACACATCCTGTCATCTAGGCTTAGGTGATATGTAGGACAGCCACTCCTCACCCAGATTTGTGTTTTTATTATTATTATAATTTTTGTATTTCAGACCGCTTCAACTGATGTATCAGAACGAGATGATGTAGACTTAAAATTATTTGACAAGATCATTTGGAATTTAAACTTATTAAATGAAATGTATACGAGCGAATATGGGATACCACACAATTCTTCTTCAACAAGCATCCCGATTCATACTGGAGTATATAGTGGTGATAATATGTGTAAATATGGAATACCTACCACTTCGTCGTCATATGATATTCATATGGTAAGCTTTACAGATAATGACGATTCCTTTGCGGTCAGATTATTCGATTCCTTGTTAACTGGTATCCCGATGATGGATAGTGATATAAATAGTGAAGATAATACCCGCCAACATGGAATAGCTTGCCCCTCATCATCATGTGATTTTCCTATGAGAAGCGATACAAATATTGATGATTTCACCACTCATTGATTATATTCCAATCAGCATGGGTGTTGTGTTGGTGAAATAAGTTATTCATCATCAGGAATTCCAATAGATGCTGTCCATTTAAAAAATGTAGAAACAGAAGGTGTTATTAGTGCCAATAATAGTGAAGATAATGGGGACGATGATGACGATGACAATGATAACTTATGCATTCTGTATAATTTTCTCAAGAATGAGAGTTTCAGTCCAGAAATTCGGGTTGTCTGAATATAGCTATAATTTTCGCCGTAGGAATTTCTTAGAAAAGGTATCTTTGGTTCAAGTGAACAGACATCATTACTCAATCTTTGGTCAAATACTAGACACTACTAGGGCTGAACCCAGAGCTGCCACTGATGCTCAGATTAGAATAATATTTAATCATGAAAGTTTAGCACATCATTTTTATTGAGTTTCACCAAAGTAGTGATTTGAATGCTGGTACCTTGCTGGAATCATTTAGTAATGTAACCCAGTCCAAAATGTCATTAAAATTAGATCAAACTTTTTCTATAGATATATTTGAAAATGCAATATTTATATGATCTGGAACAGCAAGCATTACTAAAACATGGTTTAGTTGCGGTCGATAACTCTGACAACCTTTGTATGGCCCAGGCTATTGAAATTGGTTGTGTTTACTTAAATCCTATCTCTTCTGCTGCTGACAAGCGGAATGTTAATAGACATCATAGCAAAAGAAGAATGGAGACTAATTATTATCAGAAGTCCATGGCTATAGCTTTACATCATTGAGTTGGGATACCTGAAGACAAAATCTGTGGGGTTCCCAAAGCGATAAGTTTCAAGAAATATTAGGTTCTGATTTTAACTTACGTATCTACTGTGCATCAGAAATAAATGAATGTATTTTTTAGGTGAACCTGAACTCTAGAAACTACCTCAACCTCTATTTGTACAATGAACATTTTGCTTATATATCATCAATAACCTCTATCATGGGAAGCAGTTATTTTTGTAATGAATGTGGTCAATCTTATCAAAACAAAAATCATCATGGTTGTCAGGCCAAATGTATGTCATGCAAATCTCAGTCACCATGTCACTTTAAAGAAAACATTTATTGTCAGTAATGTCGCAGATGGTTCAAAAGTTCTTAATGTTTTTACCATCATGTGAGCAATGAAACTTGTAAATATGTCAGTTGTTGCACTACGTGCTATTGTACTGTATATAATTCCCCTGATATGAAACATCGTTGCTTCTTTAGTAAATGTTACTATTGTAAAGAATTTCCAATGTAAACGAACACAAATGTTTTATGTTTCCATCTGACGAGGGTGTGACTATGGTAAGAGAGAATGTTTAGCTATGCTTGAAATAGGGGATGGTTCCCCTCAAGTATATATTTTATTTGACATTGAGACCGACATCTCGTCGGGGATGCACGAGGCAAATTTGGTGTACAAAATAAGGTTTGTTCAGAGTGCATGCCCGATAATATTGACTCAGCCTGTACAGCATGCAATATTAGACAGAAAGAGTATGTATTTTATGGTAAAACATGTATGAAAGACTTTTTAACCTGGTTGTTAGCTAAAGAAACAATTAGATACTCTGTGAAGACACTAAAACCCATATGCGTTCATAGAGATGCTATAGTCTTAGCTCAAAATGGATGATCATATGACAATCATCTTGTATTAAGGGAAGTATACAAAAATACATCCTTACATTCAAGACATATTATTAAAAATGGGCGAAAAACCCTGTATTTTGACATAGGCGGGATAAAATTCAAAGATAGTCTGAGTTTAATTCCTGTGGCATTACATAAGCTACCTGAGATGCTTGATTTGCAATCGAAAAAGGTTTTTTCCCTCATTTTGCAAATATCACAGAGAATCAAAACTATTAGGGCAAAATATTTCCATGACATTTTTATGGTTATGAAGACATGTCGACAACCGAGGCTAATGAATTTCATTCATGGTATGATTCTATGCGAGATATGGTATTCGATTTTAAGTGGGAATTCCTTGCTTAGTGCAAGTCTGACGTCACCATGCTGCGATTAGTCTGGTCCAAATTTTGTGAAAAGTGTATCGGACAAACAAATATAGACCCATTCATGTCATATATTACATTAGCAGCAACATGTAATTTAGTATTCAGAAAAGCTTTTCTTCGAGAAGTGGAACTTCCAGTAATTCCAATGAATGGTTATCGGGGTGCCTAGGCGATATTCCGTGGAGGGTTGTAAGTGGATGGACCTTGAGGGCCACAGAATGTTTATTAAAATCGAACATGCCCTAAATTCAGGTGAACGTCAGATTCTTAGATGCTATGTAGACGGGTATTGTGAAGCTAAGAAATCCATCTGGGGAATTTTGAGGTTGTTCTACCACTGGATGTTTGAAGTCCTTTCATAAGAATAGAAATGTAATTAAGAGCCCCTTCGATCCTTCTTTGACAATGTTGGATTGCTACTTCAGGTGTCTCACACGCCTATGTGAATTTAGAAAAAATGGTTTTACATTATTCAAAATGTGGTAATGTGATTTCAAATACATGCTTAAAGCTGACGCCATTGCTTCAGATTTTGTAAAATAATTATATGTCACGATCCCATTAAACCACTAGATTTGCTATATGGAGGTAGGACAAATGCCATTAAACTGTTAGACAAGACTGAGGATGGGGAAGTCATATACTATTCGGATATTTGTAGTTTCTATCCATATGTGTTAATATATAAAGATTTTCTGATAGGGACCCCTGAAGTTATAAGGCATGATTTTCAAGAATTGGACAACTATTTTGGGCTAGTAAGGGCTAATGTACTTCCTCCAAGAAATATTTTCCACCCATCCCTACCCATTAAAATTTTACATTATGCCATATGTGCGCAAAACTTAATTCTGAAACCGCTTGTGAGCGCAAGGATGATGAACGCAGCTTAAATGGTACATGGACAACTCCCGAACTTTCTAAAGCACTCCAACTTGGTTATAAAATATGTACTATATTCGAAGTTTGGAATTACTCAGAGTGGAGTAACCCAACATTTGATGGCCACATTGATAAATTCTTAAAATTAAAACAAGAGGCCTCTGGTTTCCCCCATTGAATGTGAGACTCGGGAAGATTGTGAAAAATACGTCAAGGAGTACTTTGAAACAGAGGGGATATCCGTAAATTATGATTGTATCTCAAAAATCCGAAAATGCGTTCAGTCTGGAAACTTTTTTGAACAGTTGTTGGGGATCTCTTGTGAAACAAAGCTTTTCGAAGAGTCAGTATGTTATGTCAGCTAAGCAAATGCGAGACCTATTCATGGATTCAACCAAAATTGTTAAGGACGCAATGTGCTGTAATGATAACCTATTATTAATGTCGGTAGGACCTGCAGACGTTTCTGACCAAGCACCATGTAATATGAATGTAGTGGTCACTGCTTTGTAATGGCACATACATGGCTACATCTATTTGCAACACTAGAATTGTTAGGCGAATCAGTCTTATATTTTGACACTGATTCAGTTTGATGAAATTCCTCCTTTAGTACCTGTGAAGCACGATATATTAGGAGCTTATACAGACGAAGTACATGTACCTCTAAAATATAAGATTACAAACTTTGTATCATGTGGTCCTAAAAGCTATGCATATAAAATGACAAACGGTATAAGTGTGAAGGAGATTTTCAAGGTCAAATGGTTAAAGTTAAATTTTGCAAACAAGCACATAAATTATGATGCACTACATAAATCTGTTTTAGATAACAATTTTGAATCCTTTGCAGATTATCCTAAAAATATCATAAGAACATGTGATCATAATCTTCTCTCAAGACACTTGGTCAAAAAATTCAAACGAACTTACACTAAGTGATTTATATGTCCAGACTTTTAGACTGTTTTTAAGGAAATTTCCTAAGATACCAACATCTCAGTATCAGGCCAATTCTTATCCTAAATTACCTGTTATAGATTTGTTCACTAACAAAAATTGTTAGAGAGAGAGAGAGAGAGAGAGAGAGAGAGAGAGAGAGAGAGAGAGAGAGAGAGAGAGAGAGAGAGAGAGAGAAGAAATATAATGTGTGGGAAATGGAAAATCATAAAATAATCTATTGTAGGGGAGACGACAAGAGATTAAACCAAGGAAAAAAAATTCGACCCTAGCTAAATTCTATGTCCATACCAACATGTATGGGATTCAGTTCATATGGCCATACTGCTTAATGTTGTCAGTTTTCTTTCTTTGGTTGATTTTCCTTCAATTGATTTGTTTATGTATTCGAGATCTCATTCATCTTTTCATCAGACGCTTGTTCCGGTGTCTCTGTCTGTGTGTGAGTGTGTGTGTGTGCGTCTGTGTGTATGTGTGACTAATATGTACTGTCTGGGATGTATCATGTGCATGCGTGCGTGCGTGCGTGCGTGCGTGCGTGCATGCGTGCATGCGTGCGTGCGTGCGTTTGTGTGATGAATATCCCATGAATAGAATCGTTGCCTTCATCTGAGTCATACTAATCTCCTGCAACACATTTCTAAATATTATGTTGTACACCTGCAATCACTGCAGACTGCTACATATTCCTGGCTCTATTCTCCGTAACGAGAAACAGTCTATCCTTTATCGCATGGTATTTCCGGAGTGAAGTTGTCAGACACAACTTCAGGCCATCATCGGCTGAATATTTTGAAAACAATTTGACTGAAAGTTGTTGCTGGTATTGCCTCAATGCAAACTTTTGAGTGCCATCTAGTCATTCAATTATTTGTGCTAGACACAAATACTGTCACAGACTATTATTCTTATTCATTCCAAACCATCAGTATGGGATCCGAACAAAACACACACACACACACACACACACACACACACACACACACACACACACACACACACACACACACGCACGCACACACGCACCCACGCACGCACGCACGCACGCACACGCGCGCGCATGCACGCACACACGCATACATACACACACATCATACGCATACTGAGCTGATTATGATGTCATACGAGGTCAGATGATGGATGGATACTCTGGAAAGGTGAATTCCCATCTTCCCAATATCAGCGTAATTATGCAATGAGCATACATGTTGAATATTTTGAAACTAATTTGGCTTGGAACCGTGGCTGTCATATTCAAAACAATCAGCAAAATATTTATGAAATTGTAGATTTTTTATAAGACATGCAATTTGTACATTCGTGAGGGACTTACCCATTTCCGTGACAGAGCTATACATCATTATGATTGTGACATCAGCTAACACGTGACATATTTTATTATGAGATCAGATACTTGAGTGACAGATAGGATCCATTCACACCCATGCGTGTGTGCACATGGATATCATTCGACATTGTCAGTCGGGTGTAAAATGAAAAAACAGACTGAAAATACGGTTAAGATTTTGTTTATTAAAACAAAACAAAAGTCATCATTCAATCCCTAACTTCCCTGTTACTTGCTTCTCCATCCCACGCCTTCCGTTCCCCTTGCTCACAAAAGATGGTGCAGGGTGGGTGGGAGGGGGAGGGATGTGGGGTGCATGCTGCCCGCTGGCATCGCCACCACTGCCTCTTCTTTTCCATGGAAAACTCTCTTCGTCATTAATATTTGATGATACAGCCTATGGACGAGCGATTCTCGCTTATTTTCATTGAGAATGGATAAATCATGTAAGATAGAACTCATAGTTCGCCCTCTACATCTATGATAGTGAAAATGCAGACAGTAATTTCCACAGGCTGTAGACCTTATGGCTAGAATATTTCTACTCGCATCTATGAATATATTGTTAATAAATTTGCCATAACACATGGCATTGTACATCTCTGTTAGAGGTGTCTTAAAGTTAAACTGAATGCGTAATGACCCTGTCTTGGTAGGGAACTGGTGAATTGAATCGATCAAGTATGGTGAAAACGGGAAGAGTGTATACACATAATGGAAATCATTTAATGCTAGCGGATACCCTCGTTCCTTGAAAAGTCCTCCAGTACCGGAGAATAAGGCTAGATATGCCTCAGAATAATTCACCTTGCCTTCACTGAAAGTTGGCTTAATTGGGCTATTGGTGACTTGTTCCCCATTAATATAACAAGTGCACAAAATGTCAGATCCTTGTGACAGAAATTAAATGGATTTTTGGTGGTATCGCCATTATAAGCAGCGTTTGGAATTATAGCAAAAATTACACATGTAGGAAGCTGACCGACAAAGAGGTTGTCTCTATCAACAGACTGAGCACTGGTGGGAATGATAAAAGTTTTCACTATGACCTGTTTGATCGGGTAAATAACATTAGTTCTTGACATGATTTTAGCATTGCTTAACAATAGATCGGGCGACGGGTTAACCTCCCTTATGTAGAGATAAGCTTCATACAGTTTTACTTTAGGTTTAATATTTTGCAAACACATGCTTGAGAAAGCATTCTTTATGCAGTGTATTCGCACTCTCAGATCAACACCACCTAGGAGATATTATTCTTGAAGGAATATGTCAGAATGAATCATGCCAATCAATTCTACAGTGTGTCCTAGACCACAAGCCTCTCACCGGGCTTTGAATCCTAGATTTCCATCGGTCATATCATCGAATTCCCCTGCATCATCGGGGTGCCACATGGTGGGTTGAAAATGCGATTTAGCAGCATCATTCCCATAGTTTAGCAAGTTTTCCAAATACGCTCTGTAACTGTAGTTCTCAGAAGAATCCAAGATTTTGAGACCATTAAGAAATACATCTACCTGACCTATCAGAGAATGCATCCAATTATTAACCGGGGTGCGTAGTGGCATCCTAACGGGGGGGGGGGGGGGGGGAGGGGAGATGGGGTGGGGGATGGGGTGGGGGGTTGTACTTCTCCCCTGATCGACTGCTCATAGGTATTAATCTAACTTTGAAAAATATATAAGATTGTGCCAAATCCAAATTCTGTCAGGAGAGATAGCTACATAGAACTCCATAAGCCCGTTGTCTGTCAGGGATGCTATGCATTGAAATTGAGCCCATCTTCCACTGTCCAAAGTAGTTATCATGGGACGTCTGCCAAAAAGTTCCAATTCTCTTTTAGTACACTCACATCCTAGAAGTAAATTCATATTTCTGTCTGTCTTTTGTCTCTCTAGGAAAATTAATAACTAACCACTTAGGAATCCTAAGCATTTGGAAAAGTTGATAAAGCTCCCTTACTACACCCCTATCACCACCACCACTTTTTTGTCTTAATCTGTGTGACACAATGTTTGTAACCAAATCAATGATATTGCTGTTAGGGTGGTGTCTGCCCTCGATGCTAACCTCACCATTCTCATTCACACTTATCAATCCTGGTGATGATGATTGAAGAATTGCCAGTAAAATTTGAGCCTTGGTTTTATAGCTCGTAGGTGTAAGTTTTATAGTCTGCTCCACCATCGCCAGAGACAATCCTGAAGAAAGGTCTGGTTTAACAGTCGATGTAATCTGGCCAGTAGACTCTTCTGGATGCAGAGCATATTAATGATCCATCTGTTTCTAATCAATTTCTCTAGTCAACGGTGGTGAAGGTCCTGTGTCACATATTCCAATCAAGCATTCCGGTATTTTCCTAGGAAATGAATACTTAAATTCATGATCATATAATCTACTACATCTTATAATCATGATGTCATCATTTTCTATACTAATACTCAGAATGTCATCAACTGTTCTAAAATACAAGTCACTTTGCTGATATCTCTCGCGTATTATACATACAATAGCAGACCATCGCTCAGGTTTAAATAAACAATGTAAATACATACGATGACTCAATCCTGGGGGGTTTCCAAATAATCCAATTAGTTCCTCACTGCTATATCCCCTTTTAGACCGTCCATTTTCACCAATATCGATTGTCTTGTAAACATTTCTTATACATAAAAGATCATCAAATCTTTCCAATTAGGCTTTAACCATTTCGTTTCATTTTCTACCTCTTCTTCTTCTTCTTCTTCTTGTTCTCTGGTTTCCAAAATCTTCGAATGTCAACACCTGAAAACATGTCACTTATAGATATCCAGGCTCCATCAACTAATATTCGCGTGTAATCTCCAAATGATCCCTAACAACATTTCTCCAATTCAGGTAAGAGCACACTAAAGTCATATAAGGCATCTCCACTAATATAAATGACACACATAGTAGGATAACCATCAGGATTAAATTCTCTAAAGACTGCACATTTCTCACCATTTATCACCAATACTCTAAGATAACGATTATTAGATAATTTCAAAGTTAAAAAAGAATTCTTCAGGTATCTTTCAACTTTTCTGGCCATGTGGCGTCCCTAGCTTCCATTGGAAGGATGTGTAATGGCTTCAAGTGGGGATGGGAAGTTCTCAGGTGGTGAACCGGGTTTGGGACCAACCCTTTCCTACAGTTTCCAGTCCGGAAGTGGAGTTTCTGGTCCAGAAGTGATCTTATCACACCGGAAATGGGTGGCGTCACTAGCTTCTGTTGGAAGAATGTGTAATGGCTTCAAGTGGGGATGGGAAGTTCTCAGGTGTTGAAATGGTTTTGGGGCCACACGTTCTTACAGTTTCCAGTCCAGAAGTGGTGTTTCCGTTCTGGAAGTGATCTTATCACACCAGAAATGGGCGGGGCCCATGACTTCCTCAGGAAGGATGTGTAAAGGCTTCAAGTGGGGTGGGAGGTTCTCAGGTGGTGAAACAGCTTTGGGGACGCCATTCATGCAGTTTCCAGTCCGGAAGTGAGCGCTTCCTGTCCGGAAGTGGCGTTTCCGGTACCGGAAGTATATTTAAAAAAAAGAAAACAAAGGGGTGTGCCTTAATATTTTAATTTGATGACGTCACAGGTCACGAGACTGTATTAGCTTATCAGAAGCCTGCGTTCCCCGAAACCCATTAACTACTGATGGATCTATACTGTACTTCCTACTGGATGGAGCCAAACATATGACATTTATTGTGGAGCAAACCCTCAGAACTATTGCTCGATGGGTAATCTGCGCTGTTAAAAACCGGTGATACACACACTAGTCTCTCAAGTTCTCAACAATTTGGCACACATTTTGATATTTAATTAAACCCACCCTTCTATGAGTAGGTTCCAAAATGATAGTGAAGGCGCTTGCGCACTCTGAATGGTCGAATACCATCTAATTAATATACCATGGCGCTATCGTAGATGCTAGGGATCGATCGAGCCAGGTCGTGAACGCAAGAAACAGTCGAATTCTAGTAACAGGGAAGCCGGAGATTTGGGTGGCCAGCGGTCAGAGACTAAAACCAGTATATAATTTGATCGAATGAATTCGCCGTGTATTGTTGCATTAGAAGATTTAAGAAATTGGACACAGGAATTCCAAGTGATGTTTTTGTCCCGAAGATTTGTATGCATACATTTTACTGCTATAGCACTACAGCACAATCATGTAGTATCGTTGAGAAAGACAACCCATAGCTTTACTGTTTCAGGTTCACAACGGCTTCAGGTCAGCAGTAGAAGGTACCATTAGCAGTATCTTATGATTTCCTGATAGTGAACCAGTGGTTGGATGTCATATGGCCGAGAAGGCTTTCACGCCATTCACACTAGGCTACATCACGAAACGGAAAACATTGCTTTTTTACTTTATGAAGAGCGCCCCGGTGAACCTAAGTCATATAGTCGGCCAAGTATATGAAACTGATCAGTGTATTACTTCCAGACACGAATTATTCTCTAAGTGATATAGCCAAGCCATTGTATAGAGCTGGGAAATGTCACTTCGTGGAATGAATATCATGTATGAGTCACACAGGCAGTTTTGGGCGGACTTCTTTCAAGACTGATAACTCTGATGTTTGAATCCGGTTAGTATTCAGACAAGCGGAGTTGTCATCTCTGTTTTAAAAGTCCTGTTAGCTCTTGGGCTCGTGTCCTACTACGGAGGTGGTGGTGATGCTCGTGATGAATGATGACGACGAGGCCGGATCCGGAGGATTTGGGATGTCTGGGAGATCGGAGAGAAATGTCCAATGATTGGCCTAAATCCGGATTACGACCAACACCAAGAAACCGATTTACCTGGCAACGGTATGTCTTGTGTTAGAATTTGAAGCCAACAGGATTATCAAGTTTTAACCAGGATTATGAATGGTATCCTATACCGTAACAATTTATAAATTGATTAAAGGAATGGCGGATGGACGGACGGGTGGGCGGGCGGGCGGGGTGGTTGCCAGAAATGGATGGATGGGTGGTGATGGATGGAGTGATGGATGCATGGATAGATGGATGGATGGGTGGCAGGCTGGCTGGCTGGATGGATGGCTGGCTGGCTGGATGGATGGATGGATGGATGGATGGATGGATGGATGGATGGATGGATGGGTTGATGGGTGCATGGATGGATGGATGGATTGATAGATGGAGGGAGGGATGGAGATATCAATGGATGGATGGAGAGATGTAGAGATATACAGATAAAAACAATGAGTACAGCTACACTTACCAAATACCACCAAATACCATCAACTATAAGAAATCAATCAGAATAAATTAACTTTAATACAAAAATGCATGCATTTGTTTGACAGTAGTTACATTGGACATTACTATTAATAATTATGGCACCATCATTATGTACGTGTGTCATTATATTGAACCAACATAGTTTGTTTCACGTCATAACTACTCAAGGCGTGCATCAATCGCTGTCTTAAAATTTTGATTTTGCCTGATTGGCGGGGATACAACACTGTGTTGTTGGTAGCAGCCCGCCCGCTCCTCGCATCATTATGTTTGTCGAGACTGTCATATGTCGGATAATTAGTGCCATAAAACTGTGCGTGATGGAACATGATGCGAGCAGCGTTCTGCTATGTGTATTTATTCCGGAGAATGGAGAGCTCATTACGAAGTTTATCATTCTCTTGCTCCAGCGAAAGAGCTCGTCTTTGTAATAGGCGCTCCCGCACCCTCCTTTTATTTCTTGAACGTCTTGCCGACTCGTTATTCTTCTGTCGATACACCCAGTAATGTTTGTCTTTCACAGGATTCGGGACACCATCACAATCATCATGGACAGACGTATTGAACTCTGAGCCGAAGCTGAAGTCAAGCGGCATTAAGTTGGACAAGTCATCTTCTTCATCTATGTAATCCGAATGTGTTCGATTGGTATTATAATGCTCACGTGGATATTCGTACCTTTTGGATAACTGCCAGATATTTTTGGAGCGGATGTAATAGAATTTATCTGATGTACGTGGATCTGTTTCTCTCGTGCCGTGACCTGTTTGATTCCCTTGCTGGAGTGTCTCTTGGGCCGGATTTCTCGGTGTGTACGAGTCAGTCTGCAATTCACCTCTCTGCGGACAGAAAAAATGGAAAAGACATTATTAATGGACATTTCCAGTTTTAGCTATGCCCCGCCCATCTTTATCTAAGCTCCACCCACACCTCGCTCGTGTTGGGATCGCTAGAACTCCCTGAATATCAATTTCCACACAACTATACAGGGAAGCTGTTGAATATTTTGAAACTAACTTGACTGGGCGCTGTTGCTGCCTATGGCAGCAACAGCGCCCGGTCAAATTAGTTTCAAAATATTCAACAGAATATTTATTAAATAGTAAAAGCAAACAATTTGTACAACAACCATCTTCAAATATGCGTTCGTGACGTACTTATCGACGTCATTCATTACGTTATTCATTATGATGTCATTGTACACATCACGCAGTTCATTATGACGTCATATGATGGGTGGGTACTCTGGAAAGGTGAATTACGGAATGTTTATTAAATGGTAAAGACATACAACTCGTACAACGTGTCGGACTATTAAGCGTTAAAGACGGACTATATCGAGTCATTCATGACGTCCTGATTATGGCGTCATCCTACACGTCACGTGGTTGATTATGACGTCATATGACGTCATATGATAGATGGATAAACTTGGAACGGTTGATTAATTAACTAACTAACTTGAGCTGAATGAAGGATGTATATACAAAGTCTTTGCGAAAGACTTCGCGGTGTGCTACAGCTTTTGACAAGGTCATATCCAATGATTGTAAATAATGCAATCGGTCAAGTTGGTGGTTATTGTGGTGGGAGGAGGGGGTATGGTGGGATGCTAATCATAAGTTCAGTGGCTTAAACGTAATTATAAAATTAGTGACTAGAACATAATCATAAAGTTAGTGTCACTTGAGGGTATTTGCAGAGTCACTGGCTAAAGGGTCGCCATACAGTTAGGGACTAGAGGGTCTCATAAAGTTAGTGGTTACCATCTACATCTGCGTGTGTATGGTTACTAGACAAAACTCTTGTGGAGCATCATGTCTAGGTGCGTGTCTGGAAAGGAGGCTGCCATTCCAGTAGACTAAAACCAAGCTATGTACATATTTATATAGAATGTTCGATGTTTTCTGACGGTCGCCTCCCGGATCCAGTTCTTGAACCTTTCTTCATCCGGTGCCGAGATGGTTGAGTCGGCAAGGCTGAGTGGCACTGCTTTTGGTAAGAATGAATGCTGGTCTTGACTGATGAATTTTTGGGAATGTCTGTAGCTTCTGTAAGTGGCTGCGTCTGATAGTGTTGATGTATGCTTTTGGTGAGTGATACTCAGTTGGTACAGATACACAACTTGTACATCAGGATAACATTGGCTTTTATTCTCTGTTCTAGAGATTCCCAAACAAGCACCATTGCAATGTTGTGGACACTGTGCTGTGTGGGTAGCCGTATACAGGATACGCTAGGAAGAACCTTGCTGCCTTTCTCTGTACGGTCTTGACTTTCTAGACGGCTTTCATACAGTATAGCTGTATTCTACATTAGGTCTGACTAGAGGCTCTCTGATGGCGTGTGGGCTCCTATGCAGGTTTCCATAGAGAAACCCTAGTGTCCCGTGAACTTTATTATAATGTTTGAGATGTGCTTGTCCCATTTAGGCGTACAGCTCAGAGTTATTCCAAATTATGAGTTTTGCCTAATGTGTGGCCATTTATACATCATCTATTGCTCAAGTTTCGTTGTGTGCTTTCTAGGACGTTACATTTTGCCACAATGAATTCCATTTGCCAGGTTTCTGTCCATGCGATGAGAGTATCAAGGTCATTCTGTAGATATATTTGGTTTTCTTTCGAGTCAATGGACCTTTCCATTTTAGCTATGCCCCGCCCATCACTAGCTAAGCTCCACCCACACCTCGCCGTGTTGGGATTGATCGATCCCCAAATGCCCTAGCTATCAATTTCCTGAAACCTATACAGGGAAGCTGTTGAATATTTTGTAACTAATTTGACTGGGTGCTGTTGTTGCCTATATGGCAGCAACAGCGCCCAGTCAAATTAGTTTCAAAATATTCAACAGAATATTTATTAAATAGTAAAGCAAACAATTTGTACAACAACGCATAGACCGTCTTCAAATATGCGTTCGTGACGTACTCATCGACGTCATTCTTGACGTCATTCATTATGATGTCAGTATACGCATCACGCCGTTCATTATGACGCCATGTGATGGGTGGGTACTCTGGAAAGGTGAATTACATGGTTGATAAGACAATCGTCTTCAAAGAGTCGAATTGTTGAAAGGATTTCATACGCGATGTCATTAATGAATAGCAGGAACAAGAAGGGTTTTAATACTGACCCTTATAGAACTCTGGACAAGATATGTATTAGACTGGATGACACCCCGTCATGTACACCTCTTTGCTATCTATCCAGCTTAGTATTTCTCCGTGACTGTGGAAGCCGAACGTTAAATGTAAACACAGATACAATGTAACGTAGACCAGTGCATGCACCTAAGTTTCAAATAGAAGTGAAGTAATATCGGTATCGTCGAAAACTTGAATTAGAGTGATTTGATAGCTGTATTTTGGTGATCAGATGCCCAGATAACGCAGCTTAAGGGACCACTAATAGGCCAATATTGGGCCCATATCTGGCCAATGCAGCCGATATTGAGCCAGCACTAGCTAAGTAGTCTGTGTTATCTGAGCAGGAAAAGGTGCTTAAGATTGAAGAAAACTGTTATGTATCAATTTAGATGCCTGACCTTCTTACGAACATGATTGGTGATAATATGTACTAAACTCTCAGAGATCGTCATGTCTATTAGGATAGCATTTAACGTCATGGGTATCAAGGGAATACTTGAGTTGCGAGCATCAAGAATAATTAATTCCGTTTCCATCTGAATCCTTCGTGAAATATAATTATATACATTCGATAAACTTTCGAAAATGGCTTCTCGGAAAGGCGTTAGCTTCTGTAAGTGTCTGGATTTTCACTGGAAAAGATCCCCGGACCCCTGCGTATGAGGTGGTGTGCCGGAGAAACACCATCCTGGCCCGACTTCTGGATTTCTGTCTACTCCCCCCTCACCAACCTGACACCCCAACCCACCCCCACCCCCAAATCAAAACAGTCCTGATGACCATGCCAGGAATATATCTGCATGTGTTACTACCATAGACAATTCTTGTCGTAACCCTTTAACCCTCGAACTTGTTCAAAAAAATTTCAATTTTCTCATAGTAAAAGTCCATTTTAAGACCAAGAGATGTTTATTTTTACATTTTTACCACTGGAATGACTGGCTCGGTTATCGAGCCAGTTATTCCCGGGGGAAAATTTCAAAAATGGTCTTCTCTTGGTCTTGCAAATGAACGTTTCTCAAGACCGCTGCAGAAGCGGTTTTTGGCTGAAGGGTTAAAACTGCATTCCGATCCGTGCTTACCAAACGGATTAAACTGCACACGACGTTACACAGTCGCTGATCCCTTGCAGAGTGTTTTTGGAAGTTATAAGTGCGGACTTCGGACGCAGACAGGTCTATGTTGATCAGTATGTTCTGGTCGTAGGCCTAAGTATATATACACCTGTGCAAAAGTTAAGCACCACCCTATTTTTACGCACATGCGAGGGTATATTCATGTGCTATGAAGAAAGCAATAGCATAAACATTTATGTACCCATCCATCTTAGTGCAAGAGGTAATAATGCAACTAGAGGAATGCTGATTATGATGGTGGGGAAACACTGTATGTTTTTGTTTGAACTTGAAAACGAGGCCTGAATATGGTTACGTTGACACAACTGACAACTATTGCCCTACAGTTGACACACGTGGCTAGATTGTCATTAATGGTGTCTGAAAACGAAGTTTAACATCTGTGCACGAGTTTGAGACTGTCATTATTAATACCGGGTATATCCACCTTGTGCCTGGATGATGGCCTGGACACGACGTCTCATGCTGGTCACCAACCGACTGATACGCCATTGTGGTATTCGTTGCCATTCAAGATGGAGTGCATCTGTTAATTCCTGTAGGTTCTGCACAGGAGGATCCCTCCTTCTCACCATGTTTCCCAGAATGTCGCAGATATGCTCAATAGGGTTCATGTCAGGGCTCCTTGCTGGCCATGGTAGGGTTTCGATGGCATTCTGGCGGAGGTATTCATGCACAGCTCTAGCACGATGTGGTCGGGCGTTGTCATCCATGAATATAGGGTGGGTTCCAGGTGCATGATTTACAAAATGAGGGACCACAACTCTATCCAGTATGGAATCTTGATATCTTTGTCCATTTAGTGTTCCAGGTACAGTCAACAGATCCAGCTTACAATCAAATGAGATGCACCGTCCCCCATATCATAACGGAACCTCCACCAAATGGAACTTCTTCCATGATGTTACGTTGGTCGTACGCCGTGCGTCTGGACCTCCATACACGAGTTCGACCATCTGTGGCATGAAGCAGGAACCGACTTTCATCGGACCAGTGTACCCGTCTCCAGGATCTCATGTTCCAGTGTCTTCTTTCGTTGCACCACCTCAGACGCTCCTCTTTGTGGTGTGCAGTGAGGAGAGGACGTCTGACAGGTCTCCTAGCTTTCATGCCAGCAGCATACAGTCTCCTTTTGACGGTAGACATTGACACTCTATTGCGCGTTTCCCATTGCTGGCTGAGCACTCTGCTGTTGGTGAATGGAGATCTCCTAACAAGGCGTACTAGGGCTCGATCATCACGGGCAGTAGTCTTCTTCGGTCTTCCAGATCTAGGCCTGTCCTTCACCTCGTTAGTTTGCCCATGTTTTGCAATCAAACGACTGATTACAGTATGGTTAATGTTCAGCTGTCTGCCAATCTCTCTGCATGACATACCAGTGGTATGCATGCCTATGATTTGCCATTTCACACGATCACTTAACCTTCGTCTTGCCATAGCGGTTCACAATCAAGAGCTAATTCTCTCTGTACAAATAAACCACGGTCATGAACACAAAATTCCTAATCCTGTCGCCTAAATCTGTATGTAATGTTCTACACCTCAAACTGGACTTTTACATAACTGAACACGTGTGCTGTTTCCCGCCACGCACGGACATCAAGCGGCGTGAAGTCATGCATGCATGTGCATTTCGTACTTGGAATTATGTCAGCTAACGCGGGGACAAAAAGTATGGCAGCCTAGTTGTACCATCATGTTTCTACCTTCTATTGTTTTTGCTGGTGCTTAACTTTTGCACAGGTGTATATGTCAGTATGCATGAGTGAATCTGTCAGATTATAATGATACATTACATCTTTCCAATTACATAATTAATGTTGTTGTTGTTGTTGTTGTTGTTGTTGTTGCAGTACTAAAAAGGCGAGAACATGGCTATGATGAATGAGGTGCGGTTGGAACGTGGGCTGGTGTGGGTGGGTGGGGAAGCTAATTTAATTAGCGTGTGCGTCAACAGTTTACGCCATGTCAACAAGAATAATTTCGAATATGACGGTTTTTAACAGATACGCTCCCATAACAGTGCCTTAAAGGCAAACAGTTTCCTATGCCATTTCAAGGAGAGTACCTACTACAAACTAGACGCTGATAGACCAGCAGCACACCCGCAGAATGTTACCTTTATACTAAAGTCTAGGGGACCCATACTCGTGACGCCATTAGTAGCATTTTCCATCGTGCGATTCTGGCATTCGTCATAGCTGTAACTCTGATTCAGAGGAACACGGCATGTACTTGTAGTCATCTCACAATGAACAGTCACGGATTCAGGTGACAATGACTCGTATCGCGTTGTCGGTAGTAGAATGTTGTTATTGATCTATAATAATAATAATAATAATAATAATAATAATAATAATAATAATAATAATCGCCATTATCTTCCACAAAGTGAACCGAATGTCCCTAAAGCTATTTCCCAGATTTGTGATAATCTATTCAGCGATTGCGAAGAGAAATCTGGTTCTGTGAAAACAATTCTATCCAAGATGGCCACCAGACATACCAGCCAAACAGGTTTCTTTAAGCAAACTTGGATTTCCTCTGTTACCAAAGATGCTTTCACCTCATCCGGCTTGACACATTTGGAAACTATTAATTTTGAAAAGTCGCATGAATCATCAAGTATCCGCAATGTCTGCTAATTCCTTTGACCAATGAACGTTATTCCGTCAAATTCGTATTCAGACAACCAAATTAAGCCTATATACATCTTCACGGTCAAAGTCCAATAAATAATATAGGCTATTATGGTACAGGGACATAGCCACATCGATACACCAACACGAATGGACGGACATAGAGACGCACGCACACACGGACGCATCTGCATCAAGGACGTGCACACTAATGCGCGCATACACTTGCCAATAGCCACGCCCAGACACGCACACGGGACGACACGACTACGGAATACGCTGAATGACGGACACGCCCAGTGACACGTGACGAACTAGAACGGACAGGCTGCGAGCCTTAGAGCAATAAATGGACAAATATATGCCCATGCATAGACTATTAATCGACACGCCCACAATGGAACAATAAGTAATTAGTCGGAATGGACACGTGCAGAGTATAACTCTTGTAATTCAATGTAACCATGTTGTAATATGCTGTTATACGATTGTTTTATGTACATTAATTATTATTAGTTAAATTAGTTAATTATACGGTTAGGCCACATTCACGCGCATACATGCCCGCCATCACTTAATGCACACACATTTGTTGACATAACGACAGCATCATATTTAAGAGTGAACGAATGTTGACGACGGACAGTCAGACAGTTATTTAGACAGGGAGTGACAGTTAAAGTTAAACAGCCAGAGTTACGGTTACGGACTCAGACCGACTTCTACAGCGGTCTCTGACCGTTGGTGACAGCTAGTGAGTAGTGAGATTGTCAGCTATGTAGTTAGCTGACTGGTCAGTTATAGAGACGTACTTAAGGTAAACTTCTTTATGTTTTATTATAATTCTTCTCTCTTAGGAATCCATTGTAGTTAAGTAGAGTAGGTTTGGAATAGGTAAGCGACACGTGACTAGAATTTGGAATTATATGTGTAAACTATAGGATTAAGAAAGTTCAGTAAACGAGTCATCATTAATAGAATACAGCATTGTGTCATCCATTCCATCCATCTCCGCTAGAAGGAAGATCCCGGTCCGTACGCGGGTTGAGACGGTAGCGAGCGAAATCCCCATCAGAACCAACCACGTGGACACCCGTCTAAACCAACCACCGGTACCATACTATGGTCAATTTTGCTTGGTCACTGGCTTCTATGTTTTGTGACCATTAACTTCCATTGGATAAACAGTCATTAGTCATTTAACCCCTCTTGTGTCAAATTAACCCATTAGTGGTCAAACTGACCAAAAGGCAACTTTACAGTGGTCTTTAGCTATTTGAAAGGCCTAGAGAAGAGTTTTTAAATATATTTATCACTAAAATGGCTGGCTCGGTAACCGAGCCAGTCATTTTAGCGGTAAATTTTCTAAAATACTCTTCTCTCTCGGACTGCAGATAGACACTGGCTAATTAAAACCTTTAATTTTCTTTACCATAACCCTTTTAATTGTCAAGCCGCCGAAATTTACAAAAATAGTCTTCTAAAATTAAAATATCTTGAAATATATTGACCATCAAAATGATTAATTGATATATGAAGTAGTATTTTGAGCGCTTTGAGGCGCTGCTGACACAAGAGGTGTTAAGATACGTATTATGTTTTGGCGTGATCGGTTCAATGAATACAGAGAAAAATATTGTTTTGTAAAAATTAGGTCATCCATGATTGCTGCTTCCAGATCGGCCAATGACGTTCTCTGAACGTATGCCATTTTAATGATAACTGAGTCTCAGACACGAACGACACGTAACCATTTCGGATGTTATATTGAAACATTCTCAGTTACCTTGAGGAAACTCGCTGGTCTCAAATAACATCATCATAGCGTGTGGCCTAAGGACACACCGCGATCATGGTGTCGTAGAGATTAAGGAGTGGAAACGAATTCGAACACAATAGGAGAAAGTAACCCTATCAAACGTATGTGACGAATTCAGTCTCATATCTTCCTTCATGCAGGAGAGGTATATGGTAAATGGTGTATTAAATTATACGAAGACCTTATATCTTCCTTCAGCAGAGGTAGATTGTGACTGTTGTATTATATTATACGAGGACCCTATATCTTCCTTCAGGAGCGGTTTATATGGTGAATGCTGTATTATATTACACAGAGGGCTTATATCCTCCTTTAGCAGTGAATGTTGTATTATATTACACAGAAGGCGTATATCTTCCTTCAGGAGAGGTACATGTTAAATGCAGTATTGCGGGACTCAGATTGCGAGTGGATCACTGTACATCGCGAAGATTGATGAGCATGTTCTTAATGTCAGAAAAGTTAAGTATGTGGCCTATGATACAGCCGTGGTAGCATCCAATTAAAAAATTAGTATTGTTTCCTTTTTATTTCCCAGAAATCGTTAAACTACTCCTAACGAAAAACAGTTTCATATTAATTTGATTGTTAAAGATATGACTGGTATGTAAATTGTACTATTAAAGGAACAGACCAGAGACCTATCAACAGCTGTTGAATGATAACTTCATATAACAACAAGACATCAATGTTACTTTGGCAAGATATTGACGAAATCCTTGGTATTTTGCATTTCCAGATGCAAATATAGATTTGTATCAAGATCACAATGATCTTGATCTCAAAGATCTGAATGTCTTTGTGCTACTCCTCCTGGTTGAAGCAACTTTATGCACATGCTTCGTTCCAATAACGTGGCTGATTATGAAATAAAGGCAAGATGAGCTAAAGACCTTACCGTTTAAAACTCCATTTTATACAAATATTACAATGAACTTTGACCTCATGACCGCAATATCATTATGATATAGGGAAGCATGTGTCCAAGTTTAGACCCAAAAGGTGAATAAATTCTGAGAGATAAGGCAATATCATGAGCTACACCAAATACGTAGCTGTAAAAATAGTTTTTGACCTTGACCATTGCTCTTATGCCCTACCTATTATTAGGCTCCATCCGCGTGACATAGTGAAGAATGTTTCGTGCCAATAAGGTGAACCAATCTTGAGATATAAGATGATATATTGAATTAAACCTAAAGTTTAACCGAGATTGGACGCTGACAAACAGACAGATGAGCTTTATGCGAAGTAGATCTTCGGAAAATTCAGGATGACCACTAGAAAAATTGATCAATCAAAATTGTGTATGCAAGTTCTGAAACTTACCACCCAGGGTCCTTCCAGTAAAGGTGCTTGAAATCGTTCAAGTGATTAAGGAGGAGCTACGTTTTGACAAATTCCGGTAAAATTTTGATGCACAAATCTTATCGATCACAATTCTGAATAGAAGATCTGAAGCTTACGACGATATGAGCCCTCTAGGCAAATTTGGTTGAAATATGTCAAGCAGGTGAGGAGGAGAGACGTTTTTGGAATTTCCGTTCAATCTTTATTAAAATACAAGCTCATCACCAAAAACATTGGCCAATCAAAATGTATACATGTGCTAAAGCCTACCCCACAGGGTCCTTCTATATACCTTTCATAGAATCTAATACCAAAGTCAGAGTGACCTTGACCGTTGACCTCAATATCGTTGTGCTCCATTCATTTGATATAAGGAAGCATGTGCCCATGCTTAGTTATAATAGGGAGAATCAATCCTTAGATATAAGACGATACGTTGAGCTAAACCAAAAACTTAACCGTAAAAATAGCGTTTTATACCAAGGTAACACTGACATTAACATTTGACCTAATAATAATAATTATTAAGCTCCATCCGCGTGATATAGTGAAGCATGTGTCTACGTTTACTCCCATTAGGGTGAACCAATCCTGATATATAAGACGATATGGTGAGCTAAACCTAAAACTTAATTAACCGGGATTGGACGCTGACAAACAGACAGGCGGCGTATCCGAATCAATTACTATATTGTTGAAAAATCTAATTTTCTCCAGAAATAAAACTATAACCACCGGTGAAAAACAGAAATAAATCGGAATTCTTTAGAAAAGCAGCTAAATGCAATATATGTAACTCTAATTGGCGCAGCCATCTTGCCTAGATTTGGGAATTAGTGACGCCACTAGTTCTTTGCACCCTGGTGTATGCAGATGAATAAACAAGACATGAGTGTTACACTGACCAAATGCAAAACTAGATTTCATCAAGGTCACAATGGCCTTGACCTCTAAAGTGTACATGTCTTTGTGCTGCCATTTCTGGTTGAGCTTAAAGTGTATAGCCATGATTACTTAGTTCCTATAATTTCGCCAAGTTTGAAATAAAGGTAAGATGAGCTATGCAGAAGCACTTGACTATTTAAATATGCATTTAATTACCTTGACCGTTGACCTCAATATCATTGCTGTTCTTCAGCTTGATGTAGGTAAATATGAGATCATGTTTAGTTCAAGTATGGTGAAACAATCCTGAGATATAAGACACTATGTTGAGCTAAAACAAAACTTAACCAAAAATAGTTTTAACCCAAGGTCACAGTCACTTTGACCTTTAATCTCGTGACACTGATAGCATTGTGCTGCATCTGTTTGATTTATGTAACCATGTTTTCATGTTTACTCACAATAGGGTGAACAAATCCAGAGATAAAAGACAATATGTTGAGCTAAACCAAAAAATTAACTGTAAAAAATTGTTTTATACCAAGGTCACAGTGACCCGTGAACTTTAACCTCAGTATCATTGTGATAAATCCCCTTGATATAAGGAAGTAGGTGTTCAAGTTTAGTCCCATTACGGTGAAGCCATGTCGAAATATAAGACGATATGTTGAACGAACCCAAAGACTTAACAATCTAAAATAGAGTTTCATACCAAGGCCACGGTGACCGTGAACTCTGATATACGGAAGTATGTGTCCAAGTTTAGTCCCAATAGGGTGAATACATGCCAAGATGATATGTTGAGCTAAACCCAAAATTTAACCGAGATTTGACGCAGACAGCTGGGCGGCCGGTCAGGTGACCGGGCGGTCGGATGGATGGACAGACAGAGCAATGGAACCAACTGATATATTGGCCAATGATATCATCTACATCCGATCATATAATCTCAGTTACATTTGCGTTGATTAGCCACCACGTCCTACAGGTAATTTTAAAACAATTTGTTCTGAAAGCTGTTGTTTCTACCAACGCGACATACTTTAAGTCACCCTGATTTCAAAATATTCTTCAGGTATCATGTTATGACTTTGGAAACCAACAATGTATTTTGAAAGCATTTTGATGGAAGCACATTGCTTCCACCAGAAAACGTGACCTTAAATTATAATGTTTTCAAAAATGATCAGCAGCGATTTCGCGCTACAGTATATCAGCCCTTATAGAGAATATTATTTTTATCACTCACGGAAGTAGTATATTCAGGTCTGTGGTATCTGTCTACACAGTTGACATACGACGGAGCGCGAAGGACCAGGAGCATCACTAATTGGTCCCAGGTTAAAGCTATCGTAAGCAGATAAGGCTCCCAAATTAGGCTAAGAGAAATGCTAAGAGACTAAGAGACGCGCTGCAATCTTCTATCGAGTTCTAACGTCCAACTTCTTCTTTTATACCGCACTATACAGGTAATATGTATTAGTCGAGCCGTTTTCGTCGAATCGTCAGTTTGCAGCGTGCTAGGCGATTTATCTTTAAAACAAGTGGAGTGAAATTCATTACCGTCTATAGCAACAACAAGATTCAGTAACACTGTATAGGCCTACTCAAAATAATCTAGCAAACAATAGCATTAGTATTTCAAGTTCAAGATCGGTTTACTTTATCCTAGCTATGCGATCGCCTGTTTTCAGTAAGCTTCTTGTAAGAAATATTCTTTAACGATGTTATAAAATGTTAGTCTGCTTTTGGTTTCTAATTCAGATTTCCATTAAATAACGTATTGCTGTTGTAGATTATCTTTAAATTATTTTACTGTTAGTTTTATGTCAATGTGTTTTTCATAAAATGTATGGGAAATTCCTACCGAGTTTTAAATATCTTTGCTACATTCACCCCATTTAATATTGAATTTATGTCGTCTTGAAAAGTCTATGACAATAGAGTATAATACAAAGCACGGTTTGCGATACCCACAGTTAACGCTGTCAATCCAGAATCTAATCATGTTTCACGTTATCACAATGCCTAATGGATATGTACCCACTTCGTTTGGCGTTTTACAGGTGGTAGTATTTTTTACTATTATATTAAGTTACCTATCAACAGCATTTAATAGTTCCTTTTCTCATCCTTTAAAGTTTACCATAATTTTAGTTTTTCAGACGAAGGTACTGTTGGACATTCATTAACTAGTTCAAAGTATAGCCGATGTATTTCTTAGTGACGTAGCAACACTGACCAGGCCCGCGCATAGGCCTACACGAAGTCAAATTGTGAATTGGTCTGGGGATTCCATCATCCAAACGGAAACTGTGAGAATTAACTGCTGTGGAAATCAATTTCCATCACTCTGAGAATTAAAACATCTTTAAGGGAGGTACCCGATCTGTCACTCAAGTATCTGACGCCATAATCAAACTAATACGGCGCGTGTTAGCAGGCATCACAATCATATTCGGGTGAGTCAGTCTATCTGTCTATCTACAGACGTGTATGTGCGCCGATGTATCTGAAAAAAGTAATGATTCAATTTGGCTCAAATAATTTTTACACAGCAAAGGGTCTTACCGTGAAAGAGGATATCCAAACTTTAAACTGCGATCCGGAGAAAAAGCCAAGATCCGCATCGAATCAATTCTGGATCAATGAATGTTTTGGAAACTGCTAATCCGATTTGGCTCAAATCTTAGCACAAGAACTGCTGTGAACCTGCACTAGGATTTCCTATCTTCGGATATGATAAAAAAAATATTCAGGAAAATCCACAAAGTCAAGAATAAATCTACCTCCATTCAGATGAAGTAATTTAAACAGACATCTTTATAACTTTCTGATGGACGCTCTAAACTGCTTATGTGGCTATAGTGATGAAAATACTGACCACTATTTTTTCCATTGGCTATTCTGCAATGATAAAAGAATCTCGTTTTACAATGAACTATGTCTCAATACTATTTATCCTACAAGATTTACAGTTACCGGTATATGGTTCTATATATATATATATATATATATATATATATATATATGTATGCCAATGATGATGATAATCTTGATCTAGAATGAGTCATGACCTCCGCATACATGTTTGAACGTAGCCTAACAGCCAGCGACACGCACTTAAATCAAGTTCACACGGATACTCTATAAGCCATATTTGCAATACAATTATAACCTTGACATCAGGATATGGTTTTCATCAGGTGACGTAGTCAGAAGCATTTGGAGAGATAACGAAATAAGTATTATTGATTAGATAGAAGAAACCGAGAGATAGAGGCATACATGACGTGGACACTAGCACGGGAATTACTATTGTGCCGCACTGTGTTAGGGTCTTGGAAACTACCTGACAATAAGATGAACGTGGCTGCGGGTGGGGGTAAGGTCAGGCATACTGCTGTCATCGGACGTCACACGAGATGCGACTATATGTCCTTGACATGCCTAGACCTACTCAACTGTTGACAATGAAATAATTATAGAATGCGATAAGAGCCCCAAGTGGCCTGTATCGCTCACCTGGAGTTATTGCCCACTGGCACAACCGAAGAAAATGTCGATCTCATGTCAGGTTCGCTTAGTGTGAATGGGGAGGTTGCGGGCCAGAGATACAAGATCTCAAAGCTGAGCAGCTCCGCTGCGGTTACGATGAAACCAGATACGGCCGGCAGATACTGGCGTCTCATAACTCTCTGGCCACACAACCGTCATATATATATATATATATTTGTATGTATGTATGTATGTATGTATGTATTTTTATTTTATTGACGCACTGGCAACGCGCGGCTTCAATTTCCATGTGCTAACTTAGCCGACAGTGATGCACCCATTAGTTTAATTTGTTGATCACCATCTCCCGGTCGGGGGATCGAACCGCCATACTGCAACTCCGCATAGCATCAGCAACCAGACATCTTTCCGCTGGACCACCGCACCAAGACTAATAAGTCAAGGATTGGCCGACCAGCTTTCACATGTCTGATATACTGACACACTGGCGATTCATATGGGACTATCTGTGGATGCATCTGTCACAATCAATCCTAGGCTTTTACGCCTATTGTACTCTGACTCCAGCACGGCTCTGGCAGTATATGTATTTTTATTTTATTGACGCACTGGCAACGCGCGGCTTCAATTTCCATGTGCTAACTTAGCCGACAGTGATGCACCCATTAGTTTAATTTGTTGATCACCATCTCCCGGTCGGGGGATCGAACCGCCATACTGCAACTCCGCATAGCATCAGCAACCAGACATCTTTCCGCTGGACCACCGCACCAAGACTAATAAGTCAAGGATTGGCCGACCAGCTTTCACATGTCTGATATACTGACACACTGACGATTCATATGGGACTATCTGT
Source organism: Chaetoderma sp. LZ-2023a (assembly GCA_034401795.1). Lineage (NCBI taxonomy): Eukaryota > Metazoa > Mollusca > Caudofoveata > Chaetodermatida > Chaetodermatidae > Chaetoderma > Chaetoderma sp. LZ-2023a. The sequence goes on along the minus strand of CM067369.1, from coordinate 38,161,432 downwards.
GGATGCATCTGTCACAATCAATCCTAGGCTTTTACGCCTATTGTACTCTGACTCCAGCACGGCTCTGGCCATTTGAAAAGTTATTTGCTGCCGCCATTGTCTATTTTTATTTTGCAGGCTTAAACTGGGACATAGCATGTTGATTTCGGCTAGGATAGGTATAAGGTAAATATGTTATTCCTGATTACAGGTACGTAAACAATATAGCCTTAACTGTAACACAGATAATGTTTATGTGTAAATATTGTAAACAGATTTATGATGGAAGAGAATTGGCTATGTAAAAGGTTTCTCTTGGTCTTGTGCATAATAATTTTTAATAAGTTACGGTGATGCGAATATGAATGTATTTCGGGCATTAATATCAAAATTTGCCCTGTTGGGATAAATTTTCGCAGGTTTGATACAAAGTCAAGATTTCAAATCATAACTAATGTTTAAATATATATATATATATATATATATATATATATATATATATATATATATATATATATATATATATATATATATATATATATATATATATATATCTGAATTATCTCACCCTCGACAGGAAATCTAAAAAGTAATTTTGAGTCATTTGCCTGCTTAATTTCAGGGTGCGTGCGTGCGTGCGTGCGTGCGTGCGTGCGTGCGTGCGTGCGTGCGTGTGTGAGTGTGTAGAGTTAGAATTAGTTTCAGCCCAGCCAGTATTTTTAATGTGATTAGTTTTTTGATTTAAACATATTTTATGGTAACAATTGCACAATGGGATCGGGCACAAGTTCTTACAACTTAGATGTGCCCTCTCCCTACAGAATTATTGTAAGCAGCCAATGATTGAGAACACTAAACCGAGGTGAGAGAGAAACAATAAATTAAGAGGTGAGAGAGAGAGAGAGAGAGAGAGAGAGAGAGAGAGAGAGAGAGAGAGAGAGAGAGAGAGAGATGATGGGGAGAAAAACGATGTAAACAGATTAAAAAAGAATAGGAAAGAAAAGAACAGCTCCTTCAAACACTGTCATTGTCGGATAGCAGTTAGCCATTAATATAATAGATTAATTAGTTTTTAATTAGTTAATTAGTAATTAGTTCTTAGGACGAGAATTATCATAGACAGTGCGCGCTCAAAGAAAGGGGCAATTTGTAATCTTTAATTCACATATTCGGTTCAAATGGTTCAAAATGCAGGTACTATGCCGCCAATCAAAAGCGTGCCGATAATGGTCAAATGCGTAATTATAATAATCATAATTGATAGTATTCTACAGTTTTACTGCCGCTGTTCTGTTTTATTTTTTTCGCAGGATACGGAGTACCCTAGGGGAAGCAGGGGATAATATGGAACAAGGCGTCCAGGCTTCACGCGCAGACGGACGAACCAACATACGTGCAGACAGAACAAGGACCACGCCCATGCCGATAACAATAGCCATAACACACACTAACGGACAGGATAGGACGTCACACGCGTAACGACACGATACCATCGAATATCAATCAACACTTGAATCCGCATACAGTATGGACAAGACGTATAACTCAGATAGCGTGAATAACGAACATTACTTGGAGGCCAACTAATCAACACCTTAGCTGGACTTTGTGAATGAACTCAAACACTAATGGCGTACCTGTACATTAATTATTCATAGAACTTTATTATCAAAATGTACAATACCGTGAATCTACATGTACTTTCCTGTATTCATTAATGGTCCGATTATTTCATAACTAACTGCTTAATTGCGCCTTGTGTTAATTTGAGTTTGCTTAGGCTAATATAATACACGCATGATGTTACATGACTTGACACACGACGTGAAGTCACTATAATATATTTAAGCGACACGAAATGAATGGGGGTGGGGGGGGGGATGTCGTTCGTGGTTCGTCGGTCGGTTGGTCGGTTACTAAACTAGGTACTGGTTAGGATATAGTGGTAGCTTATTATCAATAGTCAGAAATGGTTTACAGATAATTCTTAGCTAGGCCAGGCGGCTGTGTTTGGCAATCCAGTTATCAGTCGTCGGGCATTCGCCATTTAGGAGCATAGGTTAGGATTATAATTGTTAATAAAGTATGTTTATCTTAAAGGCTAGATTATCGATCTCGGTTCACCAGGGCAAACGCGTACCTGTGTATGAAACATCCCTACACTTTATATCACATAACAAGTTAGTTCCTGTTAATTTATATTAACGTGATTTATTATATTATAGTATTATAATATAGTAAATAATAGTTTATGCTATAGCGCCACTTGAATATAATATATTATAAAATGTAACTGAATGTGTGTGGGAAGCACGGGAGTAAGACACGCCTTAACACGCTCCAACTGGGACAAAAACACGACACCAGTCTTACACTGACGGGATAATGGCGAAAATATTGGCAGTTTGCATTTCCAAATCTAGATTTGTATCACAATGGCTTTGAACTCATGTTCAAGCTTGAATGGCTTTGTGCTGCTCTTACTGGTTGAGGTAACTGTATGCCCCTGCTTAGTTCCAATAATGTGGCGAATTCTGAATTAAAGGCAAAATCAACTAAGCGGAACCTAACTGTTAAAGTCTACATTTTATACAAGTCAAATTTTACAATGAACGTGATCTCATGACTCCAATGTCATTATGTTCAATCCCCTTGATATAAGGACGCATTTATCCAAGGTTAGTTACACTAGGGTGAAGCCATTACGCGATATAAGACGATATTTTGATCTAAACCAAAAAGTTAACGGTAAAAATTAGTTTTATACCAAGGTCAGAGTAACGCTGAATTTTTACCCCATGATCTCGATATTGTTCTGCTCAGTCCCTTTGATATAAGGAAGCGTGTGGTCAAGTTTAGTCCACATATGGTGAACTATGTAGAGATATAAGATATATAATTCCCTCTCCCATTCCCTCAAAACCATCCATCTGCGCGCGCGCACACGCACGCACGCACCTTCTCCTGTCTTAATCTCACTCCCTTCCTCTCCCTCACTTCCCCGCCCACCATCTCACTCCTCCCTCCTCACTCACTGCCTCTCCTCCCCCTCCCTCCCTCACTCCTCCACCCATCTCCTTCACACTCTGCCTCCCCTCTCTTCATCCCTACATCTCTACTCTCACCACCACCTCCATCCATTTTAACTCACTGCGCTCAGTCTCCTTCCGCACTCACTCGCCCATTCCTTCGTTCGTTCGTTCGCTCGTTCATGTGCCCGCCTGCGCACATGTCCATCAGTCCGCCGCCCGCCCTCGCGCCCGCCCGCTTGCTCGCTTGTTCGCTCACTCACGCGCTCATTTACGCGCTCACTCACCCACATACCCACCCACCCATTCTGTCACAGTCATCATCATTCATCATCACCACCACTATTATCAACATTACTCACCTTCACTCACCATCACTGTAATGGACACATGCAGGAGTTTGGCTTGTGTTTGGAGATGTGTGAGTGCGTGGCCTATTGCTACGTACGCTATTGGTAATGCGCCTTCTCATATTACAAGGCCATCGGGAAACCAGGATGAATGTTTGTTTATAAGAGGATGTGATTTTGCCTACTCATCCTATGTAGCTATGGGCTAAAGGATAAGCTGTCATTAATATAATGAAATACGGCGTAATAACGTAATGGAGCCATTAACCCAGGCCTATTTAAAATATCACTCTGAACTAAATAACAAGTTCTGCTTGCGTGAACGTTCGTGATAACAGACACGTATACAAAAATTTGTATACGCATACGTCATTTTGTATCCCCGTACTGACGTACCTAATCCTTGATATAGACCATAGTACACGAATCAATGTGAACCTGTCTATGCTGGCCACTGCATGGACATTGAAAATGGGCCCCTTACATGGCTTTTTACATGCGAGATATAGGGGTTCATTACAGTACCCGGGTCTGAGGTAGAAGTAGGCCTATTGTATTGCGTGAATCCAACACGGGACATTGCATTCGGTTCTAGCGAGATCTCCTTAGATACGAGATCGAGAAAAGAACCACGCCTCTATTTTTAGATTGACGGACATTCCAATAAAATTGCGCACAAAAATAAATAATAAAATCGCAATAATAAAGAAAATAATATTAAATGCGACTACATAAGCCTATATAGGCCTACACTCTTTATATATCAAACGTTTTATTACAACGCCTCGATAGGCATGGGTTATTCCTAAGTTGTCAATAATACTTTAAAACGTAGGCCTACCTGGAAATACATTTTCTAATGATTATGAAACTGAGTTAGTGTTTTTAAAACAGACAATTTATATGGGGGTCCCCGCTCCAATACTTTCAATCAAAGAAGGTTGATTTGAAAACATTTGATCAATAATGTGATTTTACGTGTCTCTTATTGCCTTCCCGTACTGAATGAAAGGCGAAAATCAGGAAAGTCACGAATTATCAGAGATCAAACCATGTGCCTCGTGAAGATTACAAGAAGATAACAGGGCCGTCAGATGATTATCAAAGTGGGTGGACAAAAGTCTAGGGTGTGTGTGGTCGCATGGGCAAGCTCGACCGGAAAATCTTTAAACGCATAGATTCTCAGAAGACATTCAGGCCCATACGGGGGGGGGGGGGGGTGGGGGGGGGGGGGCGGCTCGGGTGCCCTAAAATTTGTCAATTTGTTTCAAATATCTGTGTAGTGAATTTGCTTATATTTGATATAAATAAGAGTCAGATATGACTATGTTGATATTATCTATTTTGTTGATTTTTATTCATAGATTGCGGGAAAACGCGGCATTTTACTTTCAGAAATAAAAGAAATCCTCTTAACCCGGGGTGGGGGGAACTTCCCGCCAGACCCTCCAATCCCCTCCACACCACTCACGACCACCACCTCCAACCCCCCCCCCCCCCCAACCCACCACCCTCCTTCCAGAATTCCACCGTACTGCCCTGGACATCTCTCTTTTCATATTATATGGCTGTTTGGAAACAATGAATTATTGATATATAAATAATAAGAATAATTTTATTGGCCTTGTTTTTTCTGACTTGTCAGTGAAAATGTGTATGAAGGGATGATCACCCCCCCCCCCCCCCCCCCTCCGGCTTTCGCCAAATTCCCGTGGGTATAGATACTACGAGTATTGTAATAGCACGTACTATTACAACGCCTGGAAACATCGTTTGAATGAGGTCGAAGACATTAGTATTGTATATTTGAAGGGTTATGCAGCATAAATTTTAATGCAAATTTTGGTGGCGTCACTGACTTGTGGGTGAATATCTTTGGAAATGTTTTGGTGCGCCACGAAAAAGACTCACATGCAAGTTTCGACAATGTGTGTTCGGAAGGCGAGGCAGGGGGTGAGTGGGCGGATGAGGCAGCATCTAGCTATGGCCCACACATTTTTAGCCACGCTCCACCAATTTAGATTTATATACTTTGATCCCAGAATTCCAATAATCCCATTTTCAAGGTAATTGTACAGGTAAGTTGTTAAATATTTTGAAACTAATTTGACCGGATGCGCGCCCAGTCAGATTTGTTTCAAAATATTCAACAGAAAGTTTATCAATAGTAACTCCTTCAAAGGCATACACTTTGTACACTTGACGGACTTCTAACTATTCATGATGGAGCTAGAACCGTCATTCATTATACATTATGATTGTGACGTCATCCTACATGTGATGTTTTGATCATGACGTCATATGCTTGACTGACAGATCGGACCCATCCGCTATTTCTCAGTTGAAAGTAAAATGGATCATTTTCCCGCAAGCTACGTAGAAAAATCAAATCAATAGACAAAACATCAGTGTTACACTGACTGGATATTGGCGAAAATCTTTGCATTTTGCATTTCCAATTGCAACCCTAGCTTTGTATCAAGAACGCAGTGACCTTGACCTCAAAAGTCTGAATGTCTGTGCTGCTCTTCTTGATTGAGGTAACTATATGACGAGGCTTAGTTCCAATAATTGGGGTAATTCTGAAATAAAGGCCACACTAGCTAAGCAGAACCAAACTGTTAACGTCTGCATTTTATACAAATGTTACAATGACCTTGACCTCTGACTTCAATATCATTGTACTTCATATAGCGAAAGATGTGGCCAAATTAAATTCAAGTATGGTGAACCCTATCCAGATTCGTATCCAGTTCGGAGATCTTACTAAGTAACATGTATGAGCGCTGTCTTCAGTATTGATGTCTTAGGGCATCTGTTCTCAGTGACATCCGTGTCTAATAGCTAGGTAGATCCCAGCCATTTGCGGCCAAAAATAGTTCTTGTTTTAAAAATAACTAAACGCTAATTAAGCAAAGCAGAAGGCCCGCATAAATAAAGCGGCAACTACTAATTCAGCATACTAAGAATCACATATGACGGTGACGAGGGAATCCATCGGGAATCGCTCGTCCCGTCTTCACGTAAAACAGCACGCAACCCTATAGTCATAATCTCACTAGGTATTGGTCTTTTCTTTCTCAAGCGTTTTTGGTTGAAATATTAGAGTGGGCCCATTTTTGCCTACTACTCTTCTCCCGCTTTAAGCAGTGAGAAAAACCTTCCCGAGACGGAGGCCCGCGCGAGGCACTTGCCTCTCGCAAGGATTCAGCGACGACGGTCCACGCGAGGATAATACTCCTCAGCCAAACTAGCACTAGGACATAACTTTTCGTCCGAGATAATCTTCTTCCTTTCAGCTTAGATGTAAAATAACTTATAATAAGTTAATCAGCTAAGTCTCGTGTACGGGAGCCTCCCTTGCGGGGATACCTCTGCGGACATACGAGTCTGTGCTGTACCTCCGGGAGCCCCATGTTTAAATGTGTATCTACCTGTCTCTATGTCTCGTATTTTCGTATGCTCTTATTTTAGTTTTATCTAGCATCTTTATAATTGTTTGGGTAAAATCATTGTATAGACTTATATTTTTAGTTCACCAAAAATCAAATCTTGTAAGTCCATAGATCACGAAATTGCTATGGACAGGCATACTGGTGACACAAATTCTTGGGATGAGACCGTCGTATTTAATGTTCGCGACGATGGTCGCACTGCCCCACCGGAACGATTGAGTTCCACCGGCCTTAGGAGCCGGTTTTTGTTACCCGCAGGGCCGTCTCGTACAAGGTCCGTCACCCCGAGACCGGAAGCTAACCAGCGTCATCATTCGCCATGCACTTGCGGCGCGGCGAGTCGACATGATACACCGGAACGGCCCGACACTACCCGGCGAGCTACATAAACGCTTCGCCATGCCTTTGTATGTCCTAAATAGAATAACCGTATCGATTCCTGTACGACTGCTATTCATTCTCTGAAAGATAAGAAAGTCATTGCCATTCACATACAACTGGTCATAATTCCCGTGCATGACACTGAAATCAACGTTATCGGCACTGACCTAGGAAAGGCAGCTAAGATTGGAAAATGGTATAAAACCAATTAAGGTGTCCCACAATGAACCATTACATCCGTGTGTAGGTGATCTCGTACCACCTCAAAGACGGCGAAACAACAGGGGGTTGAGAAGGCACTTAAAAGACACCGAGAAATCGACGTGCATTTGGCAACGAACTTTAAGTATGCAGGTGGTATCTCAGAACCAATCACACACAGAAAATACTGCTTCATTTAGCACCTCGACATCGGTGCTATTGGCCATGGTATCCTTATTGCGCTGCTCAAAAGTAAGAAGCCACCTGGACCACTTGCCGTCTATCGTATTCCTCAAGAGTCCATGTCTATTGTGATGTTATGGTGCATATTAGAGAAGATTGACTATTTCACCGGAGCTTTCAGGAAAGTCTTTAACAAGGGAGCACGTGTACAGACATAATGGACAAACACTGAGACTTTCACAAGATTGGCGATGTCATGTGATTGGTGTTCGAAGGCATAAAAATATCAAATGCCCTGAACATACTATGCCAGAGTGGATGTAATGACGATGGACTGAGACTAGTAACGCTGGTATTGATAGATATCAAGCTGAAATTACAAGTAGCAATTTATAGTCTGCAGAGTTCTTTATCGGCTCTCCACAGAGAAATAATCTCCCTCAGGTGCGGTTACATGCTAATTTCACCTTTCCAGAGTACCCACCCATCATATGACGTCATAATGAACTGCGTGTTGTGTACAATGACATCATAATGAATGACGTAATGAATGACGTCGATAAGTACGTCACGAACGCATATTTGAAGACGGTTGCTGTACAAATTGTTTGCTTTTACTATTTAATAAATATTCTGTTGAATATTTTGAAACTAATTTGACTGGGCGCTGTTGCTGCCATAGGCAGCAACAGCACCTAGTCAAATTAGTTACAAAATATTCAACCGCTTCCCTGTATAGTTTTCAGGAAATTGATAACGAGGGCATTCGGGGATCGATCAATCCCAACACGGCGAGGTGTGGGTGGAGCTTAGCTAGTGATGGGCGGGGCATAGCTAAAAAAGGAAATGTCCATTTGCTCCAACCCTGTCGTCTGTACATGCAATATTGACAAGTTAGCTGAGCTAATAAACGAGATCGGCCGAGAAAATACGACTGGAAATCTGTGTCACGTGGCATGCACACTCGATAGAAAAAAATCCGATATGCCTATTACACGTTTATGTATTGTATGTTGGCCTACGTTTTTCTCCATTGTCGTCGAGATCATGCAGATTTTTGCCATACAGTAATGGGTTAAAGGTTGATACTATAATCGAGATATAAGTCAATGATTCCCTATAGCTGTTGTCATTATGTCAATGACACCACCGCCAGTAAATGTAACCTGACTAGTTTTGTAAAAACCCTTTTCACATTTTTGCGTAGGGATGCCCCAGAATGTCGATTGTGTGGCAATCATATTGGCAATTTGTCAAATATTTTAACAATAATTTGAAAAGAAACATGTTGCTGCAGTTTCCAGGCAAATTAGTTCAGCATAATATTTATTCTGGGAATTAAGGGTTAAAAGGGCTAAACCAGCACTATGATTTTATTGCTTTGTAATATGCACGTGATACGCAGTTATGCTGCTGTTCCTGTTATTGGACAGCCCCACCCCCCCCCCCCCCTCCTGCTCTCTCTCTCTCTCTCTCCTCTCTCTCTCTCTCTCTCTCTCTCTCTCTCTCTCTCTCTCTCTCTCTCTCTCTCTCTCTCTCCCTCCCTCCCTCCCCTCCCTCTCTCCCTGTCTCCCTGTCTCTCTCTCTCTCTCCGTCTCTCCCTCTCTCCCTCTCTCTTGTCTCTCCCTCTCTCCCTCCCTCCCTCCATCCCTGTCTCTCTCTCTCTCCCTCCCTCCCTCCCCCCTCCCTGTCTCTCTCTCTCTCTCTCGCTCTCGCTCTCTCTCTCTCTCTCTCTCTCTCTCTCTCTCTCTCTCTCTCTCCCTCCCTCCCTCCCTCCCTCCCTCCCTGTCTCTCTCTCTCTCTCTCTCTCTCTCTCTCTCTCTCTCTCTCTCTCTCTCTCTCTCTCTCTCTCTTTCTCTCTCTCTCTCTCTCTCTCTCTCTCTCTCTCTCTCTCTCTCTCTCTCTCTCCGATTTATAGTTCTTGGGCATCTGTAGGTATGTCCAGGTATGGTTTTGAAAATTTATTGCACCAACTATTTTTAGAATCAGAAAAGCATTCTGATCGAGAAAAGCCTTGGCGCCCATTTTTTAAGTATCCTTATTAAGCAGGCATTTTCATAAATGCCACGCATATTTACATATATTTTGCTGCATTGAAATTGGCTAAAATGTGATGATTACATTGCTTAAGACAAACTATGTAATGTAGTACCTTAAGATTTTCAGTCTGATCTACTGATCAAGATAGCATATTAGGTAGATGGTAAATCTTTAGAGAAATTCAACTTACCTTTAAAGATTCTACATATGCCATAGAGCGATTACAGTCAGCCTGATAGAATCGTGAATATGAGAAAAAAACTACACACGCTTAGGCAGTGAGTTGTTAGATTTCATTTTCACATCTCTTATTATCAACAGGTTCGCGCTGGTACGTATCCTCCTGTGACGTATACATGCTTCTGGCTGTAAAATATACTATTACGCAGAGGGCAAAAATAAGGTGTGCCCTTTGTATGAGTCCTTGTTTGGCAAAATAATAACTTTGACCTGTGTTTGTCTTCTTACACACAATGCAGGGATACTATTTCACATTTTTAACTGCCTGATCACGTGAGACACTAAAGTATATGGTTGTATAAATGTACTATTGTACAGAGATAACAACGGCAGACATCTCATGGCATACAGTGTGTCTTTGTATGCATTCACATCATTTTATCTGCCTGAAGTGAGTGCCGGTTTTTCAGGATCAATTAAACATGTTTGCAGCATTGTTGGATTCTGTGTTATACAATTAACTCCATAGTAATTTTAAGTTTCACTTTACTTGTTACAATGCATGGCCAATTGATCGTTTCAGTTTTAGATATGCCCCGCCCAGTCGCGTAGCTACAGGCTATTCATGGGGGGTGTTACGACCCTAAAGCGGGGGGGGGGGTCTGGGGGTCCTCCCCAGAAAATTATGAAAAGTAGATGCTCTGAGACGTCATTTCCAGCAATTTTAATGATAAAACAAACTTGGATTCTACCGAGATATTACATACTTTTTGGAGAAAATGTACCCCAGTTTTGGTAATTTGCTATACAAATGTATTGAAATGAGTATTTCCAGAATTCTTTTCATAAATTTGATGTATTGGGAGTAATTTCTTGCATTCAGGTTGATAGAATCTTGGACTATCAATCTGGTCAAATATATCTTTCTACAAAACATTCCCTGGTTTGAAAGTCTTGCCCATTGCCATCACACCCCCACTATACCGAACAGCTACATCACTTATATAATAATTGCAAAACGTTTGCATATTGCAGTATGCGTCTTAAGCTCCTTGAATATACATAGACACCGACAATGGCACCAAAATACACTGCACCATTGCGATGCATCATACCCTGAAAAGCTCTACTAATTCCGTTCGCTCAACACGTTAAACGTTTCAGTTTGTATTTGATAATTTGCAAAGTGTATATCTAAGGCGCCATAGACAAAAGAATGCTTGCCAATGCTATACAGGCCTAGCTAAACTGCAATACTGGTATGCAATTCAAAAGTCAAATGCGTAAAGGTTTCGAAACTTCGGCATAAATATAACACATAAAGCAAAGTTGAACGTTAATCCACCCGACTCGAGCGAAAAGTCATTTATTCAAGCAAAACTTTATACAGTTTAATAATGGGCGCATTACCCACGCGTATATATGCTCTATTGGGCTATTCATAATTTGGTCATCTTTATCATAGGATAAAGTTAAGGCGTCATGGTTTTCTTGCGAGGTGTGACAAGACGTCTTCAGCATTGACCTCAATGGTTCGATGTATGTTCATCAGCGCCAAGCCATTGAGGCGATCTTGACCAATGGTATTCCGAAGATAGGTTTTAAGTCGGCGAAGTGTAGAGAAAGACCTGCAAACAGCAAGATATTTAATTAGTTCAAACAACAGCTACGACCACCCACCATCACCACCCACAATCTACCACCACCACCAACAACAACACCTCCACGAGCCCCAGCAGCAGCACAGCAGCATGGCCACCACCACAACCACCACCGCTGCTGCTGCTACTGCCCCGACCTCGCTGACAACGTTCCTTTTTACTGCTGCTTGAGAGATGGATTTAGTGCTATATACCATTAATATAACTCAACGTGATAGTTACATTCACCAAAATAGCTGCTGCTGCTTATGCTGCTGGTATAACTACTACTGCTACTGCTGCTACTACTAGTACTGCTGCTACTACTGCTACTGTTGCTACTACTACTACTACTACTACTACTACTACTACTACTACTACTACTACTACTACTGCTGCTGCTGCTCTTACTGCTACTGCTACTACTGCTGCTGCTGCTACTACTACTACTACTACTACTACTACTACTACTACTACTACTACTACTACTACTACTACTACTACTACCACTACTACTACTACTACTACTACTACTACTACTACTACTACTACTACTACTACTACTACTACTACTACTACTACTACTGTTTATAATATCCATTCGTACAACGCAACACAATTCATACCTTTCACTTGAACTGGTTGACACAGACAGGCAACGTTGCCATAATCTTAATTAGTTTCCGTACAGCTGAGAACATGTCAATGTTACACTTAGCTAGAGCATCTAGAGCATTCGCTGGAGGATTGTCCATTGTAGCTACACATCGATATCATAGGTCCATTTCGCCCAGCAGTGTTAGGTCATTACAATTCAAGTCGAAGGCATATTTCTCAAGGAGTTCCTTAATCTGTGCTTGCTGAGCCATCGAAGGTTTCGACGCGCCTCCATCTGGGATAAGACATATAAACCCGCTGAGAAGCTGTTTGTGAGCTAGTAGTCTGTCCTGGAGTTGGCTTAGAAAATGATCTAGGAATGGCACAAATACAGCGATGCAGAAGTATTCTTCAGGATCAGCTGTTTGAACATTACATCGCTTAGTTTATCTTTTAGCAGTACGTGGGACAAGTATAGTAATGCCAAGCTCTTCACATGTCTTCTCAGCTTTAACATAAAGATCATTAAACACTTTTGTTGAGTCGGCTCTCATAGTCTTGATGGAGTCCTCAACATCTGTTGCAAAGTTAACTGCTGCAGCCAAGTCCGAGTTCTCCTTCTGCATGAATCTGCAAAGCGGAAGGCTAATAGAGAACACCTTTGCAACAACATTCGTAGTGATAATGAATTCAGGCTGTTTAATGGCACACACTAGTTGATTAGTATTTGTGGCAGAGTCTCTGTCTTGCCATTCACTAATAGTATTTAGCGACTCAATTACAGCGGGAAACAACTCCAAAAAACTATGACAGCATCGTGCCTCTCAATCCATCGCGTTGGACACATTTGCTTTAGGTGTTTTCGCCTGGCATCTGGTAAATTGTCCTCAACAGCGTTAGCAAGGACAGCTTGTCGTTTCGGTGTGTTGAGAAAGTTATATATACTACTGATAGTGGCCATACTGTTCCGTACTGATACCTCAGTACACGCATCTGACACAGCAAGGTTTAAACTATGTGCTTCGCAATGAACATACGGGGCAAGTGGAAACTGTCTCACAATGTGTGCGTGTACACCGTTGAATCGTCCACTCATGGAAGCTGCGCCATCATAACCTTGTCCACGCATATAATCTAAATTTACACCGAAGTTTCGCAGACTATCTATGATCACTTGAGCGAGGTTCTGGCCAGTGACATCATAAACAGGTACAAACTGAATGAAGTCTTCTCGAATCTGATGTCCCGATTCATCTATGTAGCGTGCGCATAGTGAAAACTGCTCAATTCCCGAAATGTCAGCTGTTTCATCAGCGAGTATTGAAAAGCATTTTGCAGCATTGATGTTATTTACTAGCTTATCACAGATCAAGAGATTGCAACAATCTACTATTTCATTTTGAATTTGAGGACTAATGTAGGAGGCATATGCTGAAAATGATGAGCATGATTGTAGGTGTTTGCTAAGGACCTGATCACCGCCGTTTGCACGATACTGTAGCAGAGCTCTAAAGTTTTCCTCATTAGCGGATGTTTCTGCACAATTCAGTCTCAGAGGTCCGGAATCCCTGTGGCCACGAAGTGACAATCCCTGCCGGCCACAAAGAATAATAGTATCAATAACTGGTATAACTTTGAGACGGTTTTCACGAATTATGGTTTTGGACGCACTATCTATTTGGATGTCAATTGAATCAACTTTACGACCAGCAACAGACTGAAGGTTTCCAGCACTCGCAATGCACTCCTTGTGATAAGTGGTCTTCTCGTGATCGTTAAACACCTCAACAGCCTTTGTCCAGTTAGAAAAAGACATCCTCACAAGCTTTCCCAGAGACTGACTTCCAATACCCGCTCCTTCTGGCGCGAATAGTGCACAGTACTTACAAAATGCACCACTCCGAACCTGACTGTATAAGAGCCACTTCCACCGATGCAGCCACTGGTGTTGGAATCGTAGATTACGCTTGCCTCGGGAAGAAAATATATAGTCTGCGTCAAGAACCCACGCATTACAAAGGAGGTCCAAGCGCTTCTCCATGGTTAACTGTTAAGAAAATAAAAATGTATTCTATTTACTTCCTGTGTGGGTTTTTGGAAAGCACAATGGCATGTGATGCTCACCTGGACCATTATCATTTACATTGAATTAATGAGTAGCATTTTAAAGGGACACTGTGACTAGCTGTACAGACGCCGGAGGATGGACGGACACCCGCCAGTCGCCATGCCATACGCTTCATTGGACATTCTGGCCAGATGAGCAAACAATATGGAATACAGTAATAAATTAGAACCTCTCACTCAAAGCTGGGGCCAGAATCAGATGAATGATCAGATTAGCAAGATATTCTAATATTAGAAGGCATTCAGAGATTTCGTATATCCGCCACACACGATTACCTCCTAATAATTGATCTGTATAAAGGTCATCAGCCCAGCAACCTGAACCAATTTCCAGCATATTTTATTAAGCATTTAATAATAAAACCGGCCTCCTTAGTGGTCTAGAGGTATGTCCATTCGCAGACAGAGAAAAGACTCATTTTGGAGATTTACAATTGGAATAACTGCTCCGATATCCACGTCAGTCATAGCTGGTCCGATACCCACGCCAGTCATTCCAGTGGTAAATCTTAAAAAGAGTCTTCTCTTGTCCTGCAAATAGACATTCAAAAAGCAAATATTTTGATTTTCAGGAACAAATTTAGTCACTAAAGGGTTAAAATGTTTAATCCATTACGTCACAGAATCTCAATTTTAAAATCGTTATATACAATTAGACGAGCTATGTTAATTTGAAATTAATTTAACTGGAAACTCCCACAACTCGTTATAGGCCTATTCAAGACTCATTGAGGTGTAATACAAATATATTTCGAAATTGCGTTATTTAATTTTTAATGTGGTAACTGTAAGACTCTACTAGTGCTAGTAGCCATAGTTGCTTGCTTAATTATAGCGGATCTCTCGTATTATTTGTTAATCTTGTCTATCGGGGTTGTTGGGGGTATTGCGAACGTAATACCAAAACTAGGCAGCATATGCCGTTGAAGCAGCGACCTTTTAGGATTGATGAATTAAATACCAATTGAAAATTGGGGAAGGGGTCTAAACTAAATCTCGTCTTGCAAAGCACATTCTTACGGGTAACCCACTGTTAGCCACATAGCTAATTTGGTTGAATTTCACCCATCAGTTTGGGAGGAGTTAGCGTGACGGACAGTTAGACGATTAATTTGACCTTTTGACTCCTGTCACGCTGCCTTGAGGGCGGAGCCTAATCAAAATGTCGCCTTGCAAAGTGCATCCCCTGGGTATCCCACATACCAAAGTTGGTTCAATTCCACTAAACAGTTGGAGAGGAGTTAGCGTAATGGACAGACAGACGGGTGGACGGACGGACGAACAAAGGGTCCTTTGCTGTAGGATGGATGTAATGATGGTAGAGAAGCATCCTGTTAAGTCTCATTGTGATCGGATAACCCATTGATGAATTAAATACTGTATTGTTTGAAAAAACCCATTTTGAACGAAAACCTTAACGTTGAATGTGTGAGCCTCATGGAGTAATGGAATGATGGACAGACAGACGGGCTAACAAAGGTTCGCATGGTGTATGATGGATGCAATGATGGCATAGAAGCATCCTGTTTCATTGTGATCGGATAACTCATTGATCCTTTATATTTCAATTTAAAAAACAATACATTTTGAGGGTGGAATTAGGTAACGGACTAACAATTAAAGGCTCCTATAGTCGTAGGCCCTATGGAGCCGCTCGACGATCGCGGCTAATTAAAATTCATGCATTTATGTCACTGTCATTATTGTACAAATACTCTTAGAAACTCACTTTCCTAGATTCATCTGAGTCATCTCCACAGAAGAGGCCAATGTCGTTAGCAGGTTGTTCAGTTGGCACTTCAGCAGCACATTGTACAGTGACTGGAGTCTCTAATACAGTTTCCGTATTCATATGCTGTGGCAGTAAATTGTTAGACGTACTGGCTCTGATATCATTGTTTATTACGGAGGTACAACCAGCGTCACGAGAAGGTTTAAAAAACGAATAAATTGTTGTCTTCTGCCGTTTTTTATCACCCATTTTAAACAGTTACACAGATACATACGATAATACGAAACACGCATTGCTTTCTGACAGCGCTTGTAGGTCAGCCAATGCGGAGACAGCATCAATGCTACAAGGCACATGACTACGGCGATATGCGCGTGGCCGTTGGTAGACAATGAGGTCAATTGTCTAGCCTGACTGGCCGTGTTTCTCACTGTTTCTATATGCAGTGATCTCACTTGCGCACATAGGCTGATTTTATTGTGACTTAGACTTAGATTTTAAAATTTTTTGCCAGGCCCATGGGGGGTGTTCTAACACCCAAAACACACCCTTAGCTACGCCCCTGGCCCCGCCCATCTCTAGATAAGCTCCACCCACAGCTCGCGTGTGCTGCGAACGATCGATCCCTGAACTCCCTGAACTTACAGGTAAGCTGTTGAATATTTTGAAACTAATTTGATGGCAGAAACAGCGCCCAGTCAAATTAGTTTCAAAATATTCGACGGAATGTTTATTAAATAGTATAAAGACATACAATTCGTACAACGTGTCTGTAATTCAAATTCACGACTTAAAAAATCATATTAATTTATCTGGAATAAAATCGTCATATGTTAAAATATGGGTGCGTTGCATAACACTCTAAACACACAAATTATGTCTCCCAAAGGACGGCGAGGAGCGATCACCCAGAAACCGTGATCGGGAGATGTACAGGTGGGGAAAATTGCTTATGAATATTGCTTTGACACCACTATGGCAATCCTATGTAAAGTGCTGTTACAATCGTGTTGGTAATGGCAAGTCAATAGGCCTATTATCCACAGGAAAGAAGACCGCATGCCTTTCTCTAGCTAGGTCATGTGTTATGAGGGGCCACCATAATGGGCCCTACTAGGTCATGTGTAATGAGGGGCCACCAGAATGGGCCATACTAGGTCATGTGTTATGAGGGGCCACCAGAATGGGCCATACTAGGTCATGTGTTATGAGGGGCCACCATAATGGGCCCTACTAGGTCATGTGTTATGAGGGGCCACCAGAATGGGCCATACTAGGTCATGTGTTATGAGGGGCCACAAGAATGGGCCATACTAGGTCATGTGTTATGAGGGGGCCACCAGAATGGGCCATACTAGGTCATGTGTTATGAGGGGGCCACCAGAATGGGCCATACTAGGTCATGTGTTATGAGGGGGCCACCAGAATGGGCTATTCACACTGAGACGAGTTTGTACTCACAGCATATTACAGTAGTTAACATTCATCCCGCGCGCATGAAGATAGTTGATAAAAAGCTGACTTGGACTTTAAGTCCGAGCTTTTTGCCACCTTTCCAGAGTATGTACCCATCATATGACGTCATAATCATCTACGTGGTGTGTAGAATGACATCATAATGGATGACGTCATGAATGATGTCGATAAGCACGTCACGAACGCATATTTGAAGACGGTCTATGCCTTGTTGTACAAATGGTTTGCTTTTACTATTTAATAAATATTCTGTTGAATATTTTGAAACTAATTTGACTAGGCGCTGTTGCTGCCATAGGCAGCAACATCACCCAGTCAAATTAGTTACAAATATTCAAACAGCTTCCCTGTTTAGTTTTCAGGAAATTGATAGCTAGGGTATTCGGCGATCGATCAATCCAAACATGGCGAGGTGTGGGTGGAGCTTAGCTAGTGATGGGCGGGGCATAGCTAAAATGGAAAGGTCCATTATGGATTACTTGATGGTCTTGTGAATGGCTATGTTACTATCCACCACGATGGCAATGTATCTGTGATCGTCGCTTGGCAAGGCGGTGGTGGGACTACTGAAACATCAATGCTTTTCTTATAGCTAGTCTTGTTTTCTCAATTCTGTCTTGGACACCATGTCTTGAAAGCAGCACCATGCCACGTTGCTCCCGGTGTCTAAGATCTAATTCAGCTATATGGCCAAGTCTACTTCTAATATCTAGACAACCCCGATCCCCATTCGATGCTCTTTCTTGAACGCATGGACGAAATTTGGCATGTGAAAGAGAGTTCGACACAAATTTTCATTTATGTATGTATCCCTTGATACAACTTAAGCAGATATGTATAACACTTGTCATTGCATCTAAGCGAGTGTTACTAAATGCTCTGTATATTATTTTGGAATTATATTAATGACTAGAAAATGTTGATCATTTTGATATGCAACATGCCGTGCATACTTGGAAATAAAATTAAAAATTGTCCCCAAGACATTTCTTAAAACTGTCTTTCTGATATCTAAAAATATTTAATGTCAACAATTAAAAAAAAACCCAACATCACTACATATGTCCGAATACGACCCCAGAACAAATACGAAATGAGACATATAATATTTATAAATTGGTGGCGGTGGTGGTGGTGGCGATGGTAACACACGTGTCATGC